>CAJPEX010000621.1:8547-58671 GCA_905338405.1 Notodromas monacha
TGTTTCATCATCTTCCTGGGGACTAAAATTACCCCAAGAGATGAATAATAATTTTCTTGGAAGAGTGGGGAATTTGAAATTAATTTTCGTTGCTTTCATGGTTCATTTACTTACCTGTATCAAATGCAAATCCTTTTCTGCACTGCGTAGAAGCCGCATCTTGGAGTGAATGTTCATCAGTGTAAGGTAGAATGCACGTGGATTGTAATGTTCAGTGAGACCCCAATATGCGGACACCCCGACGTACGGACAATTCGAACTTATAGGGACACTTGAAAATATCAGGCTCAACATCCGGACATTGGCTCGATTCCGGGACACTTCTTGGAGATTTTCCAAAAGAATGGAAAATTTTTTTTTTATTTTGTTATCTTTTGAAGAAATCAAGCAATTTATATTCTCGAAAATTGAAAACAAATATTTCATGATAAATTTACTTCAGTTCGTAAACAAAAGCAAGCTGATTTTTTTTTCTTTTGACAGTTTTTTCTTTCACCTGTGCATATATTCTTTTCTAGCAAGACTTATTCTTTTTCTTTCATTTTTGTTTTCCTTTTGATACCAACAGATCAGATTCTATGTGGATTTGTGCTGCACTGTTGTTCTCTACAACTTGAAATTCAGGGGAACAATTTTTATTACAATTTTTGCGGACTTATTTCTAATTTTTCACAAAATGAGAACCAATTGAATACATTAGCATTGAAGCCTAAGGGAAAATGAGACTTGACTGGGGGACATTATGAAATCAGGACACTCTTGATGCACCAATTACATCTGCATCTGGGGTAAAAATTCCATCATTAATCTTTCAGCAATAAAAAACAGAAAAATACAAGTAAATTAGATTATACTGTATATACATACATACCTATATGTATGCATATACAGTACGTATTATACTGTACTGTATACATACAAAAACAAAAAATAGGTATGTATACATACATACCTATATGTATGTACTGTATATACAGTATAATCTAATTTATTTGTACAGTCAAAAGTGCTGTTTCCAATCAGTTTTGTCTTTGTTACAATGCCAAAATTGGGTAGAATTATAATTTCTGCCAAGGATCTTGTATTTGTAAGAAAAAAATGATGATGTTGAAAATTTTTAAAAATATATTGACCTAATCATAAAATTTGAATAAATTGATGCAGGAAAATTCATTTTCTGAAAGAGTAATCTGTTGATCACAGCAATACTTGTTGGAAAATTACTGAAGTTTCTATACAAAGCATGTATCTCTATGAATTTAGGAGGAAAATCCAGCATTTTCAATCAAATAATTTAAAATTGAATTTTTGATAAAACACCAACCTCTTTAAACCTCCAAAATTGCTCTGGACAAATGGTGGTGTCTTATTGGGGGTTGACTAGTTTTTGTTTTGTTTTTTATTGCTGAAAGATCAATTATGGAAGGTGTGACAACCATTCAGATAGCTACAAGAATTTCAATTACAGTATATTCCTCAAGGGAGAATGGTGGAATCTTGTTTTAAAAAGAGCTCTTTTAAAATTGTTTCAAGTACAGTATTTCTGTGACATTTGTTGATAGGTAAGTGGAGCAACGCGTGCATTTCAATTGTAATAAATTGAATGACGGGTAAAAAACGGGATACTGAGAACACAGCTGTGAATGTTTATCGTTGTGAAGTACTTTGTTTCAATTCTTTAAATGGCCGTAGTAAACCCGTTGAGTCGAAATGATTCATGATCCTATTAATTTTATGAACAAATTATGCGTATAAAAATTACAAAAACATTTTCAGTATCTTGACGCATTTTAGAATCAAAAACAGCGCTGGCCCTGCACCTGCCAAATCAACGAATCCTTTCGTTGCGAATGGGGGCAATGCTGAACTCGTTGATAGTGAGTTTGGGTTTTTATTTTTAGTATTTATTTCTGTGATGATTTTTTCATGCTATTCTGTCATTTATATTATTGTCGCTTTATCTGCTCGCTTTTCATGGAGACTTGTTCCTGTTGTCTTGGTAAGAACTCCTTTTTCTCTTCCCTGCTGCTGTCGTCTTTTTTTTTTTTTTATCTCTGGTTGGAAATGTATAGTGAATGTTTTTTTTAAATCTTTTTCTTTCTCACGAACTGCAAAGAGGTGGGGGTGGAGAAGAGATTATATTGGGTGTATGGAAATGTACTCGGCACTGTATTAGTTCAATTTTATTTATGATTTAGCTGTACTTCAATAAATTTATGTTTTGTTTTATCAATTTTTTTGCACAATGGACTCTGTTTGCCATCAACATTTTGAATTTAGGGATATTTTGCATGGGATCTGTTGGTTAAACAAAATTATGGCGTTACCACTTGCCAGGATATTGAAAAACTCAAGTGAAAACTTTTGTTTCCTTTTTTGAGTCATCTTTATATCAACTGTCCATTTTCTGCTGTTGCCATATTTGCTTGAGTACCATGTGCCATCAACTACATGTTGGATTTTTTGTTAAAATTGAAAAAAATTTCATGCAACTGTATAATATGCACCAACATTTTGGAAAGGTTTCAGGAAGAAATGTGCAGTATACCCAAGTATTATTTGCACAAAATATTTTGTCTCAATTTCTATGGAAAAATGTGCATGTGGTAATTGCATACCTGTAAATACAGCACAGGTGGTACCTTGCAATTTGACCCAAATCCGTTTCTGGACTAAGCTTGAATTACAAAGTGGTTGAATTGCTGGACAACTTCAAATGGCATTTTTTCTAAACGGCATTTGATGTTTCATGTCTCTCTACTGGTCAAATTTCCTGGCTGAGGTTGAATTGCGAGTCAACCTCCCAGCAAATGCAATCATTAAATTGCAAGATGGTCAAATTGTGAAGTCCTGTATATTGCAAAACAAGATCAAAATGTTTGGAAAGAAAGGGAAAATGTGCAAGGATCCTTGCTCTTTTTTCCAGATGATACAAGTAATTTTTGGGAGGTAGTTTTTATTGTTTTCACAGGCAATTGCGTTGAATTTATTATCAACCAATATTTTTATTATGCAAATCTGGTAACTGTCAAAAGCTAAATTTAGTGTCAGACAAAGTCCATTGTAAGGAATAATTCCTTATGCAAAGCATCTCTTATTTGTGATACCTATGTGCAGTACAAGACAGTAAAATCTTGTTACAACAATTTTTTCAGTTCAGGATAGTAAAAGTTTTCTCAAGTCCCAACAGAATGCCCATAGAGCACTTGTTAAAACAATCTGGTCACAAAATAAACTTCCAAATTTCCTGTTCAACTTTTTTTTAAAAATAATGTTCAATAGACTTTCCAGGCAGAAATTTCTTGACAAACAGAGGCAAAGTTTGAAAATCACCATCCCAAATGAGACTGGAAGGATTTCAGGTGGTTCAATATCCTCTCAGAATGAAGAAATTGTGCAACTGATGGAATTCATGATTGAAGCCAATGTGTTTCCAGAAATTCGCTCAGTTTTTCTAGCAACAATTTAAAAAAATCTGAGAAATCATTTTTCCGTTCTAGATTAACTAAATAACACTCCAAACTACAACCTTAACGAAGGACAACAACTAAAATTTTTAGAACAACTTTGTTTTAATAAGACACATTGTTTGAAAAAGACTTTAGGGGATTTTAATGTGTTGTAATGAGATTTTACTGTAATTTATACCAATATGAAGTTTGCTGTTATCATGAGGATTGTGATTTTATTTTTTTTTACAAATTTTGATTCTCTTTTGGAGCAAACTTTCATTTTTGTTGATTATTCTTCACAGGTTTTGCATGGGCACATTTAAAAAATTCAAGCAACAATTTAAAAAATCTGAGCAATCAAAAAGGCAAGATCTAATTGATTTATACAATCTTAACGAAGGACAACAACTAAAATTTTTAGAACTATATTGTTTAATAAGACACATTGTTTGAAAAAGACTTTAGGGGTTTTTATACGACACTACTCTAAAATGACGTCAACTATGATTATAGATGTTTGCTGTTCTCTTGAGGATTGTGATTTTATTTTTTATTTTTACAAATTTTGATTCTATTTTGGAGCAAACTTTTATTCTTGTTCATTATTCCTCACAGGTTTCGCATGGGCACAAATGTAAAAAATTCAAGCAACAATTTTACAAATCTGAGCAATCAAAATGGCAAGATCTAATTGATTTATTGTGAGGTTTGATGTTAGAATTGCTTCCTGTTGTTGATTTGAAAAATCTTGATAATAACAAATTATTCTGTGTAACAAACTTTTTCTGCAATCCCCTAAAATATGTTGTAATGAGATTTTACTGTGATTGATACTAACATGATTTTTGCTGTTCTCATGAGGATTGTGATTTTTTTTTTTTTACAAATTTTGATTCTATTTTGGAGCTGACTTTTATTTTTGTTGATTCTTCAAGTGTCCAAAGCGTACCCGTGTTGTCGGCGTTGTTGTTGTTGTTGTTGTTCGAGTCGAGTGATCACGCGGTTAGCGCCGCGTCTTATTAACCCGGTTAAAGTTGTTGCGAGGCTGGTACCGCGGCGAAGTGGCGCCGATGGCGAATCCCTGGGGCGGCGCTATGCAGCATCAGTCTGGCGTCCCGTTGTCCATGTCGGTCCCGATGGCCATGTCATCTGGCAGTCAGCTGGGTGGCGGGTCAGGCGGAGGCTTTGGCAACTCGCAGACGGTGTTTGGAAACCCGTGGAATGCGTCTGGGTTCGCCACCGGCGGCGGCAGTTTCATGGGCTCCACTCCGAATCCGTTTGCTGTGAGTTTGCTGTCTCTTGGGATTTTTTTTTTCGAACCTGTGTAATATACGATGCAGTTGAGCCTGTCCTTATTTCTAATTTGGAGGATACTCTGAAAATTTGAATTGATTTGAAGATTATTTTTTTGTTTTCCTGTTCAATTCGGGTCGTGTTTACCGAATGTAAAAGTCCTCGAGAGTCAAATTTGATGGGACTCGAAAAATAAATTTGACTTGAGAGAAGTGTTCATATTTGCCGAATGAAAAACTTCTCTAGTCATATTTGAAGTGACTCCAAGAATAAATTTTACTTGAATTTTTATTTATTTGTGGAATTTGGAGTGAGTTGAAAAGAAAAAATTCCATGTCGGTTTCAAACACTTATAAAGATCTACTTCATCGCATAAAAAGGTCTTCGACACAAGCTAGGTACATAACTAAAATAACAATAAAACTAACTGGAGAAAAAATAATTGAAGAAAATGATTTTTAAATGGCCGAAATTTTAGAAATTCTATTTTTGAGTACGGTGTTAAAATTAATTTTTCTTTTTATTTCGACTGACCGACCAATTTTTAGCGCTGAATTTATGGCATTGAAATTTTAAAAAATTTCTCGAGATGAAAAGGTTTTTATAACTTAATTTAGACTTTTTCCGGTTTTTTTTTGGATTTCATGAAAAAAAGCGTCTGCAGTTCGAAAGTCCTTGATTTCAACTTTCGGAAAGACGAAAATTGCTTTTCAACGTTTGGTGCTTTTTTGATGCTACATTTTGAACAACCCATTTTTTTAGTTCATTTTGTTTATCCACGTGAAAAACAATGTTGAAATAGTACAAGTTTTGGAAAAAAATAAGGCTGTTTTTCAAATGTTCTTCAGTTTTTTGAACAAGGTACAAAATGTTTCGGCCATGTTTTGAATGTTGCTTTCAAAGATGTGTCTCCAAAATTTGTTTGTCCCCTGTACGTTTTGTGTGATAGGTTATCCAGGACTTTTTTACGTGGCGTGGGACAGATGTCACCTGTTGTATGTGTATTTGTTTTTTATATATTTTGAGATCGAAGATTGGGATTGATATGTAATTTCCATACGAATGCTTTTAACTTAGTTTTGAGTGAATGAACTACTAGCTTCTGTGATGGTTGTATAATTGACAAGCTTTTTGATTATTTTTTCATGCTGCTTTTGAGGAACAGGCGAATCGGTTCAGACCTGATTAAGTGGGTCTCTTGAGGTGATCTGATTTATTCAACTTATATTTTGATGATTTTCATATTCGTGTGTTTGCGAGGGGAATAATGTGATGGATTTCAAAATGCAGATGGAGCAGAGGCTGACGACGGGCACCACGGCTCCGACAACATCAAAGAACAACCCGTTTCTGTGAAGTGAAGTCAAGTGCAAAAAGAAATGAAGGTGGATGAAAATGGCGGGGGTTTTAGGAGGAGGAAGAAGAAGAAGAAGAAAAAAAAAAGGCGGTCAGATAATCATGGCTGCTCTGCGAAACCCCCCATTTCTTCTTCCTCTGGATCCCTCTGAGGCGGTCAGGAAGTTCCAGTCCATATTGAAATCTTTCGAATCTGATGCATTTTTCTGTTCGTTTATTTGTTTTGTTGGTTTGTTTGTTCAGTTCCCCCTCCCTACCATCTCCTGGTCTGATTCTGAACTCGAGTCAGATTGAAAAATTGTATCGTTTCTGGTTTTATTTTCGAAAGAAATTTCTTTGGGACTTTCTGGTCCTCCTTGTTGCAGGAACCAAGGTTTTTTTTTGTTCTTGTGTTTTTTTTTTTTGAGCACAGAAGAGACTATTTGGTCGGCAGTCCACTTTGAATGGACTGGTGCATTATTTTTGTTACTGAGAGCGAGCCCAGTGATACCCTGCGCAATGAGTGCGTGGAACAAGTCTCCTTTGTTTTTGTTTTTCTACCAACCGATCAATCAATCGATGAATGTACGCACATTGTGTAAGGCGGAGCTGCTTTCAGGAGGGAGAAAAGTTGAAGTACAGTACGTTTTCTTTTTCTGTAATGGAGCACAAAACGAAAAAGTCCAGCGGCGTTTTTGTTTTTTTTGGCGTCCGATAACGCTTGAAATTAATTTTGAAGTAAATTTGGAAAAGCACACACACACACACATGCCTTTTTGCTGAATCTTGACTATGATTGATTGTCTCAAGTTTGTGGAGGAGAGAGAGAGAGACCTTTTGTTGTTCATGCGATATAAACATTTTTCTATGATGGATTGAACAGTGTGTGTGTGTACCATGAGTCATTCAGGAAAGAGAAAAATTCTACTGTCACAAAACGCAAATTTTTAATGATTGTCACAGCCTTTCCTTTTTTTTGGACAATTTTGGAGCGAGTGGAATTGTAGACAAATGATATGAATTGAGGCTAACGGTGATTTGGTGAGGTTTTCAATCAGACGTCAGGTGCAGACGTCTTTTTGTGGAGTGATTTTATTTTGGGGTTCATTCCTCCGGTTAATTTTTTTTTTCTGCGCGGTCGGAAGTGTTCTTGTTGAGACGTGATCCTTGGGTTTGAATTGATTGGCTTGTTGGAGATGAGGTTGGGAAGGAGCACGTCAGAATTTTTTTTGATGTAGGATCAAATGCATATGTGGTAGTCCTGAGAAGAGTTACGTTGAGGCTTCAGGCAAGAAGTGCTTCTTATTTTTTGAGTTTCTTGAAATTTTCCTTTTTTATTCATGTCTGTAATAGTCGGTTCAGGTGGAAATTCATGAACAATGACGTCAGATTTTATCCTGTCTGCTGCGCAATGCGACAATAAATGCTTCAAGTCCATCTACTTCGATGGTTTTTAATATTGCAAGTAAACAGCGCCGCAGTACTGTGGTTGAATATTGGGCAAAATGTGGAGCTCTTATCCCCTGCAGGTGACAGAGGTTCCCTCTCTATGATAATTTTTTGTAGACAACCTCCATTTTGTTCATAATATTTCCGACAAAATGCAACAAATTTTGTTGAACAAAATACAAGGAGCCAGGAAAAATGTGCGTTGTGAAGAGTCCACCTTTTTCACTTGAAGGGGTTATTATTTAGCTAATTTTTAGTCCCAGATAGAGTAAAAATAAACTGAAGTGCATTCAGTTGTTATGCAGATAAATTTGCTTTGGACAAGACTTGCAGGGACAGTGCATCTGTAGTTTCTCAACTAGCCCTTACTGAAGTATCTTCACTTGATTGGCTCAGGAGCTTGACTACCATCTCTCTCATAATTTTGAACTAAGCAGAAAAAAGAAGCGTGTCCGTCAGATGAATACTTGACTACTGTACTTGAGTCACTCATGAAAAAATGTCAAGACTCCATTTAACACAATATAAAAAGTAAATACTGTAAATTGAAAAGCAAGTAAATTAAATTTTTGTTTGGAAAATTAAAACTTTTCATAAAAAAGTAGTGAACTTCCTCACTTCGTAGTGCACATTCAAGCAAAATAAAAAGTTTTCTACAATTTTATGGATTGAAGGTATGCATTTTACTTAATGCGGATGTTCTGTTGCTTGAGTAAATAAATATCTCGAGTGGGGCAAAGGAAAATACTGTACTGTATTGGCTACAGCTGCTTTGCAGAAAAGCCCCGATCCAAGAAAAGGTACAGTACTTGAAACATATTCATGAAAAGCAGTTCGTATGCTACTTTCCGTCACGCACTTCCCTATTAAATTAATCGTAACTGCGCCTCACTGTCACAGAGGATGTAAAATATGTTACGCCCTCAGCATAAGCTCGTGTGTGATGGCTCTACTGTATTCAATATTCATACACGCATTTTTATTTAAAAAAAAATTGAACTGCATCACGAATCCTTCCCATCTGCTGGTGCTGCATTTCAAAATCCCCCGCGTCACAAACCTCGATTTCCACCAACAAATACAATCGACTCGGCGCACTCATGCACGCACCAAAGGCACAGGGATGACAAGCATATGCTTCATCACTCACAAGATGATCTTGCGAATACGACCAGACCTAGAGTACCACAAACCCAATTTCCTTCACCCATAATATCTCTTCCAGCATCATGCGCGGTAAACATCGAACTAAACTCGAATACAAGGAAAATGACAGAACACAAAGTTCGCCGAAGGGCCCCGAAATCTAGTCAAAACCAAAGCCGTGGATCCTCAATATTTCACCGAAGTGAATATTTTTTGGTAATCCTCAATCCACCTCCCCCTCACAAAATCAGCATGTTAACATCAAGAATACATTGGTTACAATGGAAAAATACCGAACCTAACTTCAGACCTAGAAATTAATCTTCATGACGAGTGTCCGAAAAGTTGATGCGTAAATGATAAGTCGCTATTATATTGTAATCTGAATTTCAGAAAAAAAGCATGACGTGCCGAAAACTGGCACCTCGAAAGCCCGACGTTCGGGAATGGTTTCAGAAGACCCCTACATATTTTATTTGAACATACGAAACAGATGAGCGTTGAGAATTACATTTTGACTACAAATGACAATTTACCTATACGAACGATTACTGAATTCACGTTCTGCACGAAGATGCGAAAAATATATCACCAGCATGATAAACTTCTCAACGCGAAGCAACTTTCTGGACACGTGAATCTGAAAAACTGCCCGAAATTACCGTCCTTAGAACTCGCTCTATCCAAAAAATCACAGGAATAAATCAACACCACTAAATGGGCGAATAACGAGGAAAAAAACAGGTGCATGATCACCATTGATAAGCCAGCACACGCACGCAAATTTCGATGCCTTCGTCACAAAAGCTTTTTCCTCCCTTCTCTATATCCTGGGATAAAAACTTTCATTCACAGCGGTAACAAATGCAGTCCTTGCAACCGGACTTCGAAGCACTCATTGGACCAGAAAACAACAAAAACAGCTTCTCTTTGCGGATAACGTTTCAACCACAGCTTCTGATGACGTGAACGAGAGCGTTACTCCGTTCAACACGATTTGGGATAACCTCTAGTTCACACAGGTATATGGGAAGACAATCACGTTTCCAAAAACACCTACAGAAAAAATCCTATTTCTCAACCGGCGAAGCTCCGAAAATCGCCGACTTTTACTGAAAAATCACGGTTTCCAGCGAATAACCCAGATAAATTACCAACAGAAAAAAAAGTCGGAGACGAACACAGGAATTCGAAGATTTCACGACACGAGAACAATTCCTCCAACGTCACGAGAAATATTCAGAGAAAGTTTTCCAGAAGACTCGAATCAACAAAAACAACCTTGGATAGCACGTCACGATTGTCTCATTTCCAGAACATAAATTCCATTTCATCGGTCCGCGGACGAAACTTAGACCGGACACCGGAAAAATTCCGTCATTTCGCGAAGAGAACAGAATCTCGCCAAATTTCACATCGCACAGCACTGCCCTCTAGCTGAAAATTTTACTTGAACACACGTAATTTCGACTGCTTTTACCTTAAAATGACTCCAATATCATGAATGGACTGAATGCTTACGCTTTGCACAGCGGAACCGATCCTTCACAAGATGTCCGCGATCACGTGACACACTGTGCTCTTCACAAAACAAGTGAATTTCTTAGGATTTTGTGGAGTCGGCAACAGTATAGGATTAACACAGTATTCGAAGAAATTTTGCGACTCATTCAGTCATTCACAACGTAAGCATTGCAACCCATGGCTGGAGTTATTCTGACAAAAGTAACTTTCGGTAAATTTTGAAGCACAACGAAGATACGATTCTTCCCCATTAACTGAGAAACCGAAAATCCACAGCATGCTCGCGATCACACAAAAAAATTCGGCACTTATACACCAGAGGTGACCCACGCATGATTTCTATGCTTAAACTTTCATCGCGTATACCGTCATTCAGACCATTCACAAAATGCAGTTCACAACATAGATGTCGCTTGCGTACGACGGACGCGCGGTTCAGGGTGGGTCACCTCTTGCGTACTAGAGCCAAAAATTGCGCTCATCTCAAAATCAACGGGATATGCCAAGTTTTCCCGAAAACCGCAAGAGCGAAACAAAGCAAAGATAAATACTTTAGAGAGCCCTTCAACCTACGCCGGAAATTTCACTGAAACAAACGCAACTTCCGTCGAATTTCAAGCACGATGTGTACACTAAGACACCGATCGTCCACCAAATATTCACCATCACACAACACTCTTAGCATAACAAACGGCAATTTTCCTCCCATGCCTGATGCACCGCCAGCATTTCCTCACAACGCGCTCAGTGCTTCTTCTTTTTCTTCTTCTCTCCGTCCTTAGAGAAACCCGAGAAACTCGGGCTCGTAGGACTATACGCAGGACTGGTAGGTGCATACAAGGGACTCGTGGGAGAGTACTTCTGAGCACCAGGTGAGTAACTCGGACTCGCAGGACTGTACGCTGGACTCGTCGGACTGTAACTCGGACTCGCGGGACTGTAACTTGGACTGGTTGGACTGTAGCTTGGGCTAGCTGGACTGTAACTTGGACTTGTTGGACTGTAGCTGGGACTGGTTGGTGCATAACTCGGACTTGCAGGACTGTAACTTGGGCTGGTTGGAGCATAACTAGGGCTTGACGGAGAATATTTCGGGCTGGTTGGTGAATAGCTTGGACTTGATGGACTGTAACTTGGGCTAGTTGGACTGTACACTGGACTTGTTGGACTGTAGCTTGGACTAGTTGGGCTATAGCTTGGACTAGTTGGAGAATAGCTTGGACTAGTCGGACTATAACTTGGACTAGTCGGACTATAACTTGGACTAGTTGGGCTGTAGCTTGGACTTGTTGGACTGTAGCTTGGACTTGTTGGACTGTAGCTTGGACTTGTAGGACTATAACTCGGGCTTGTAGGACTGTAACTTGGACTTGTTGGTGAATATCCAGGACTCGTAGGACTATAGCTTGGACTAGTTGGACTGTAGCTTGGACTGGTTGGACTGTAACTCGGACTGGTTGGACTGTAACTTGGACTTGCAGGACTGTAAGCTGGACTTGTAGGACTGTATCCTGGACTCGTTGGTGAGTACTGCGGACTGGATGGAGAGTACCTAGAGTTGGACAAAGAATACCCAGGGCTGGTTGGACTGTAGCCAGGACTTGCTGGGGATCCCATTGGGCTTCCTGGTGCAAATGCTGGTGAACTTGGACTGTAACTTGGAGACAGAGCACCAGCTGGTGAAGGGATGTATGGTGACATCATGGGACCACCAGGGCTGCCAGGACTGCCTGGCTGTGGTGACCATGCTGGTGAGTAGCCTGGTGATAACCCTGAAGCATCTGAGCCAGTTGGTGAGAATGATGGTCCTCCTGGAGTCATGGCACTGCTACGAGCTGGTGACCAAACACTGCCATACATTGGTGTTTGCGCCTGTGAAAATTTAAAAAAGTGGTCAGATTCTTGTAGCAAAAAAACCTCATGGGGCTATGCAAGTAGAAAAATATTAAAAAATTGTTGAAACTCTTTTGGAGCTACAGTATTTCAAAAAGTCTCACAACTTATGAACCAAACCTCGGACAGGACAAAAATAATACTTTTGTGGTAACGTGATCGAATTTTGATGCTTAGAGCCGTCGAAATTGTCCCACCGGAACTTCCACTAATTTTCCTTGAAAGAAAATTTTGCTATAAATCGTCTAAATTAGTTGATTTCATGTACAGTATTTTTTCAATGTCTTCCTGGTGTTCACAAGAGTTGAACAGAAACTCAATTTTTGGCACAACAATATTTCGATCGTTAGATTCATCGCATGAAAAGATGCATTCAACTCTGTTGATCAGTGCTAAAGTTGCCAATTGATGGAGCTACGCAAGTAAAAAATTTAAAAAAAAATAATAATCGTTGAAATTCCGTTGGATCTACTTTTTTTCAAAAAATCTCAAAACTTAAGAACCAGCCCTCCATCGTAGTGCACAAACTTCCCACTGCATTAAACCAAGACACCATTTGAAGACACACGAAATGTTCACACACCGAATTCGCATAGGGGGTCATGGCGGGGGTCATCCCGCCATTGGCAGTCGGGGATTCCCCGCCCCCAAAAAACATGCCGGGCCCCAAGAGTCCCATTCCTCCGACGGCGGGGGCCACGTCCATCCCAAACTTGCAACGGTCCGCGTCCAGCAGTAAATCAAACGCACCGGTCCCGATATGGGCCAGCTGGCCCATCATGATGTTCTCTGACACGCCGCGCAACGGATCCAACTCGGCGCAACTCGCCGCATCCAACAGCACGTCCACCGTCTCTTCGAAAGAGCACCTAAAAATTGTTTGTTTCCACTGAGTTGAAATTTCTCCTTTGCAAATCTCAGAATACTAATTCCGCCAACAAGAAACACCAAAACAGCAAAAAAGTTTCATACGGAATATTGTAAAGGGATTTTTTCAGCTTTAGTCAAAAGAGCAAAGAAGCAGTAGCAGGTGAAAAAATATACATATCCAATGGACTAGAAAAAAAAAAAAATTCCTCAATTGAGTAATACAGAAGGACCCCAAAGTACGGCAGACAAATGATTCTACTCAGGGACACTTGAAACAACAACAAAATCTGTCCTTAAATTTGGACAATTTCTCAACATACGGACACCTTTCAAAAATTTCTAGAAAACGTTGAAAAAACCCTCTAAATTTCTGTCTCTCTAAAATTGAGCTTTTTATATTCACAAAAATAAAAAAATAAATTCAATGATGAAATTTAGTTTTTTTTCTGTCATTTGAGCACAGTAGAGCTAAACTTGCTTCTTGAGCTCCTCCTGATGCCTAAAAAACAGATTCTATGTGGTTTTCTTCATTCGCGGCTTCTTCTAAAGAATCTAAACCATTTCTAATTGTTATTCACGAATCTAAACCGCCACTTCAAGTCACCCCAACACACACGACCCCAAAAATCCAACCTCATGAGAGCACCAGTGTCCTGACGATTGATCCCGTGTCGCGTAATGGCCATCAAGTGTCCCTTGGCCGTCATCACGTCACACAACAGGGCCAAGTGTCTATAATTCACGTACAGCCCGTAAAACTGAAGCACCGTGTTCATCTCCTTCTCCACGCACTTCCGCACGGCTTCGATCCCCAAGACCGAGAAGATCTCGCAAATGTCATTCGAGTACGTTCTCACGGGGTCCACGTCTCGCTCAGACAGCACCTTCATCAAACTCGTGCCGTCAGTTTCCAGGAGCCATTCGGCGGTTTTCGAAAACTCCCCGTTTTCTTCGATAACGATTCGTTTCTTGGAGTCGGTGTTGGGCAAGTGCATGTAGACCTTGGCAATCGCTTCAATGCCCTGGGGGAAAAGAAACGAAAGATTTACAACGAATTTCCTTTGTTTTTTTCTTCGATCAATAACTAATTTGTAATTGAATAAAATTTGACGAAGGAACAACGGAAATGCGCGATTTTCCGTCGATAGTTAGCGAGTGATACGTGAACATTTTGAAATGATTCTTGTCAGGTAACAAGTTAATAAAATCTGTCATGGACGCAACGAAAGTTGACTTAAATTTAGTCATTTTGGCAAAAGAAACGGTAATTTTCCGCGCAGACAGCTCGCATATGATTTTAAAATTTTTCGTAGAAGACTAGTCTGAAGGATGTCAACAAAGTCAAATGTAAAGGGATCGAATTTCTAGTGCGTTTCAAATCTCGAGTTGCTTCAGTTTCAATTGTTTCAAGTGGAGGAAAATCGCGAATTGAAAAGAAGTTTTAAAAAATATTACGGTACAGTCGACATTTTTAAAATTACACCAGAAGTGATTTTACGCAGGATTGAGCATTTCGTCATGAAAAATTTCCCCCACGAGCGGAAAAGCGTGGTAAAAAAAAATTAGCTTTAGTGTGTTACAAATCTCACGTTGCTTCAGCTATAAATTGTTTCAAGTGAAAGGAAATTGCTTGTTTCAAGTGAAAGGAAATTGCTTGTTTCAAGTGAAAAGAACTTGAAAAAAGTTTGCGATACAGTGAAAACATTTTTTTCAAGTTACAGTAGAAGTGGTTGTCCTTGGTATTCACAGGTTTCTCTCCGAGAAATGCTAGAAGTCTCCCCCAAGAGAGGAAATTCGCAGAACAGTGAGACCCCACATGCGGACACAATGAAATTTACGCATCAAATTCGAGAAGTACAGTATTCACGGATTTCTCACAGCAAATTTTCAAACATTTCTACACTCGGGGTCATTACACACCTGCAGAGTCATGTCAGACAACATGTTGGCCTCAATGCACCGCAGAAACACGTCATCCTCCATCTTGTCGACCTGCTCCTCGTCCTCATCCGGCTGAAACTTGCTCTCTTCGTTATTCATAATCCGGATCCTCAACACCAGCTTCTCCGCATTGTCGTCATTGAAGATGCAATACGGCGAAATGGAAAGTGTTGAGGGTCATTTGGGTGGCGGGTTCTCCCAGAGACTGGGCCGCCAACGCGCCGACCATTTCCCCGGGTTGCGCCTGAAAACAAAACGAAGAATTTGACTCGTATTTTTTTCATTTTCACATTCAAATTGAATTGGAAAATATACTGGTGGACTCTCTTCACAAAGAACTTCAAGGGGCCAGAAAAAATATTCTTTGTAGAGAGAATTTCGTGGCAGAGAATCCCCATGGGACCAAAGATTAGTTGTACAGACAAAATCGTTGTGGGCCAAAAATAAATTCGTTACACAGTAGACAGAAAACCGTTTTAGAAAGGCTTAAGTGTTCAATGATACATTGGGAGCATCGACATACGGACAACACAACACACAAATTATTCGACTTACGGACAGTTTTCAAAACTCAACCATCCAAAACATCTAGAGATTCTAGACTATAGACAATGCTTCAAGAAACAGAATCTCTGCCAACATTCCAGAAAAATTAAATTTCAGACATTTGAAACTTTACGTACAAATAATTTAGAATTATAATGACAAATAATTTACTTCATTTCTGTGGAGAAAAACGCAAAATAAATCTCATTAAATAATTTACTCCGATTCATCATCCAGTACAGGCTAAATTTCGGCTTACTTTTTCAGGGTTTTTTTTCATCAACTGTATACAGTTTAGCAACATCTGTGCCTGTTCATTGTTTTTCGAGACTCCTTCATACTCCAAAAAGGCAGATTTCAGGAAGAGAAAAGACAGTAGTTTTCTTCCGCATCTTTAAATTCAGAAAAAAATAATTATTTCAGTTTTTGGTGAATTTTTCCACTTTCTGCCAAATAGGAGAAGAAATTAAAAATGCTCACTTTTAAGTCTATGGGGAAATTTGATCCGACACATGGGCCCAGAAAGAGAAATAATTACGTCCGCATTTTGAGGTCCCAGTTAATAAAATCTATGGACCATTTTTGTGCACAAAGAATTTCCTACAGGTCAAGGACATTGCATTAATTTAAAAAATTTTAATATACATACAATATGTTTTTTTGCTTTATAGAAAACATAAGAACAGAGGAACTTCCATCACAAAGAACTTTTCAAATTTAAACATGAAACATGTACCGTATTTACTCTAGTAACTTGCACCCTCAAGTAAGGCGTGCACAGGGGTATTTCAGTTGGAAATTTTGCAAAAATCTTATCCCCGAGTAAGACACGCACCCCTATTTTTAGTTAATCTGAAACCACAAAATAAAAAGAAATTTGACTTTAGACATGAATTGAACAAAAATCTGATCAATTTTCAACTGTTTCAGTACAAAAAAGTTTGCTTGTTACATTTGTTCAAAATTTCTCCATTATAATTATGTATAATGCACACATAACTCTCAAAAACTTATTGGAAAATTTGTACCCCCTTATGATGCGCACCCCTTTTTCTCTTCTGAAATTTGAGAAAAAAGGTGTATGTGGTACTCAAGTAAATACTGTAGCTTTGCATGTAACAAATGAAGGTCTTGATGGTCTAAGGCAGATTATTCATTCCATGTACTGTATATTTGCTATGAAAATTGGTGCAAAAATATTCACAGCCAGATTTCAACCCATCTTCCAAAACACCTTTCCACCAGCAAGACACAAGACAAATTGATAATCAATCATAAATATCTGCTTTATTCATCCTACAATTCATGTTTCTGGAAATCCTTCATGGCCTCAAGGGTCTACCTACTGCATGGGAGAGAGTGAAAGAAATAATCTCCCTTCTCCTTCACAACATGAAATAACCCCTTCCATCCTGTGCATCTTCCTAACCTCTAATCTAAAAGTGAAGGACTCTCCTCCTAACCTTGTTTTGACTTATATAGGGGATCAGTATATGCTGCCCTTTCCAAGAGTTGTAGCCACATTTCCCTCCAATAGTTCATTCCCAAAATTGTTTCCCTGGTCCCTTGAAACTCGACTTAGAGAGGTTCAACTGTAGCTCTAAATTATTGTACTGTACTTAGTCAACCGATTTTCTGGACAACATTGAGATTCTATTGAACGAAGCACCAATGCAACATTATAATAATGCACAAACCATCGCCTTAACGAATCGCGTCTCGACTTCTCCAATAAGCCAGTTGAAGGCTTCCGAAGACAATTTGAATTCGTCTGCCAGGCGTCGGCTACAAAGCGTCGACCTCACAAAACATCTGAAAATAATTCAAATGAAATACAACTTGAAAATCAAGTCTAAAACAGGAGTTTTCAGACGACTGAAAAAGATTTCAGAAATAATTTTGCCGTAGTCATTGTCCACATGGCGAATGTCACACCATCAAAACAGCAATTATTCTAGAGAATTTCTAAAAGAAAAAAAAGAAAGGAAGCGGGTGCGAATTTTTAAAATTTCTTCACGACTTCTCCGATAGTCGTCAGTTTTGGGGTCCAGGAGTTCAATGTAACAACTGTCCAAGAACAAAAACACACCACTTGATACTCTTGAGTTTTTAAAAAATTTCGAGTAGAGAATATTTCGTCGCTCGTTTTCCCAACTGAAAAAAAAGCCAAAAAAAATTCCCTGATATGAACCATGAATGTGAGGGTAATTAATAAAAAGACAAAAAAGAGCAAATTCAGTTTCGGCGGTCTTCGAAAAAAAACATAAAAAAAACAATAAGCCATATCGGAGGGGATTTTTGTCTGAAAAATTACTCCATTAACATACACGTTTTTTCCAGTGTTTGCTGTGGCTTCCAACATGCTCAAAAGGTCTTCAACAATTTCTAACCGCATTTCATCCTTCATTTACTTATACGCAACGAATTTTTTACCTATAAATCAACGAAAAATTGCTAAAAATCGACTACCGGTGGACTCCATGAAAATTTTATCTAAAAAGATTTTCTCTGTATAAAGAAGTTTTTTTGTGGTCCCATAGAGATTTTTACCCTCGAGGTTCTCTACAATGAAATTCTCTCTAAGAAAAAAAATTCTTCTGGTCGCCTAAATTCCGTCGTACAGAATCCATCTGTATTTAATATTACTCATGGTGACTCCCAGGACTTTCAAGAAACGCTCAAGTACTAAAATTTAAAAAAATTTAAAAAAAACCCTGCACAAAAATACCAGAAGAATCAAAATACACTAGTATCCCGGATAACCAGCATCATGAACTTTTCTGATGCCCAATTCACTTTCCGAATCACATAATCCAGCGCATTTTACAACGAAAAACCAGAACAATTACGCCATTCGCTACCAAGAAACGCCTGACTCTTCGCAATTCAAAAAAATCGTTCGCATCAATGAAAAAGATGAATATTTCTGAAACAAACAAAAAAATTCACCTAAAAAGCAGTGTGGCATTATCATTAGCCTGCACACTCAGCTTGTCGTCGCCCTGCACGATAGTGCACCTGTTGAGCAAGTCCTGAATGCCCCGAATGACACGCAACGGGCTCAGGTCACTCGGCACCCGGGCATTGACCTTGAACAATTTCTGCGCATTCCAAATCATTCGCGTCATGTTGCAGGGCAAAACGACTTTGCTCTCGCCAGTGGGGAAGATTTTCCGCAAGGCTTGTCGATCCGCCTTGAGTTGGAGCCATTCTTCCTCCAGGGCTCCGATGATCTCTCCGCTGCTCATGATTTCTTTGACGATGTCCTCGCGATAAACACGCCTCAAATACCTGATGAGAGGAGGGACAATATAAAAAAAAATTGTTCGAGCGATAATTTTAATGCAACGACATTCCTGGAAAGCAATCGGGACATCCCAGCTGTTTTGTGCAAAAGAATTTCCCTCGAATTTCTTTCACGGAATGCTTCAAGACTCAATTGAATCAGAAAACGCGATTTAAAAAAAAATTGAAATATGAAATGTTCTCTTCTTAGAAATGTTGGCAAACACAGACATAGAGCTCTGTCACATGTTTATGCTACCAACCAAGTACTTTCTATTTCCCGGTCAACGACAGTAACCTCCACCTACGTTAAAAAAGAAAACGAGAAGTTAGGAAGTAACCACGTATTATAATTTTCCATCCACTAATCAGCTACACAAGGAAGCAAGAAAAATACCTAGACCACAGTGAAGTTTAATTGATCAAGAACAGCTGAATGCGCACTTGCATACTCTACAATTTTGGGGGATACATAGTAAATTTCACTTCAGTGGAGGGCATTCACTGTGATCCAGGTCTTTTTCTGGTTCCCTTCTGTAGCTGATTTGTGAATCAAAAATTTACAGTATTAGACACAATTGAAGAGCAAAAGGAAAAATTGCATCCACCTCTGATGACGGCAAGTGGCCTTTATCATCTTTTATGAACCAACCCTTGTAAATGGTAAAAAGAAAAAATCACAGTTTTATAATAATCTACTCAGGAGTTTGTCCAATTCTTATGGGGTAAGAACTGAACCGAAAGGGTAAGGATTTAAGACGAAACATTGTTGGTCTTGACGATCTGGTTTTCCACTCAATCACTGTCTGGTCACCAGTCATTCACTTGCATTATGCATACTGGTTTATACTTTCTATAGTATGCGCAGTCATCTACCTGTCTTGCCATTGCCATGAATCTATAAAGGAATGTCTGAACACTCTTTCAGCACTCATTGCTGGTTTGGCTTGTACTGTTGCTGCATTGCTTAGACTTGTATTAAAAGGATATTCTGAATTGAGAGGCGAACTCAATTGTTTTACCCCAGCCATAAGATTAACACTTCTTGACAAGATTTGTCCTAACAAGTAAACATTGAAGCGGAATCTCTCCTATTTTCGTTTCTTCTGTAAGTTACGCATAGCGAAAATTAAACCGGTTAGAAACTGTCAAGTTCTATTGTAAACAAAGTTCGTAGGAGGTCAGTTTAACAGGTATGCAGTTCCCGGCGTCTGTATTTTTCAAGCCAATGGTCAAGCTTTAGCTCATCTTTTTTCATTCGAAGTACCGTTTTTACTTGAGTATCACGCGCACCTTTTTTCTAGAAATTGTGGCAGAAAAACAGGGTGCGCGTGGTACTCGGGGATAAATTTTAGGGGAAAATTTCCAAAACCAGCGTCCCTCACATCCAAGTTTAAAAAAATGAAAGAGGAAAAGTGTGGCGCCAAGTCTCTTCCTGCATGAGGAATAATTGCTCAATTTGTTTGATCTCTTGGAGATGCAACAGGAAGTAAAGGAAGGGGGTGATATAATCTAATTGAGGAAGCTGTCCTATATTCCAAATGCATTTTAACTGCTTCTGTAGATGGAAAAAGACAGAAAGACAAAATATTGATGAAGAAAAATGAATTTAAGAATAAAGCATTTTCACATTTCAACTTAATCTCAAATTTTTTGACTCCCAGCAACAACAAAAAACCGGGGTGCGCGCCGTACTCGATGGCGCATGGTACTCGAGTAAATACGGTATGTAAACGAATCGTCGCATTCGCAGCAGATTCCCAACCTTTCATTCGACGGGTCCAGCTTGAACTTCCGCTCAAACGCAATATTCGACGGCTTGATGGACGTCAGATTCTGAAACTCCACAAACTCGGCAGCCAGGCCGTCCTCGCCGTATCGCAGCTGATAGAGAGGATAAAAGCAAAGAAGACATTCAATGCGTATCGCTTTTAATTTGGCCAATCTTTGACAGTTCAAGATAACATTTGTTTCAAGCATCCTCCAGTCAAATTGTCCATACGTCAAGGGCCGCATTGTATTTTTCAAGCCAGTGGCCAAGCTTTAGCTCATCTTTTTTTTCATTCAAAGACAACGAATCGTCGCATTCGCAGCAGATTTGGTTGGAAAGTAAGCTGCCCAGGTCGAACTTGAAGGCGAGTTTGCGTTATAAGCTGCCGAACTACCTGCAGTCTAAGACTTTGAGGTGTTTGAGCCGTCGGTCCGGCAGGAGCGGCATAGCGTCGACAATCAACTGCGACACAGAGTTCCTCACCGTGCCATCATAGGCCACACTCACGCTTTCCATAGCCTTGATGAGTCGTCGTTGAATGTAGCCCGTTTCGGCAGTCTTTACAGCCGTGTCAATGAGACCTTCCCGTCCTCCCATGGCGTGGAAATAGAACTCGGTGGGCGTCAAGCCGGCGAGGTAGGAATTCTCGACAAAGCCTCTGGACTGGGGTCCGTAATCGTCCTTGATGAAATGGGGTAGCGTGCGTTTCCGGAACCCGAACGGGATCCGCTTGCCTTCCACGTTTTGCTGGCCCACACAGGCGATAACCTATACGGAGACGGGCAAATTAATTCATTGCACAGGGAATTCTTTACTTCATGATTTCGATTTCGGACTTCTTCAACTCGAACCTCCACAAATTGAATTTTCGTAGAGTCCAAAGCATCATCTTCGGACTGTAGTTTCACTTGTTGAAAATTGAAATAAGCAGTAGAGCTAAAAATTACAGGATTACAGTGGCGCCAGGAAAATGGCAGAACTTCAGGAAAGTCAGGGGTTTGATGGAACCAAGCGCAACCTCGGGTTTCCACAAGATTCTGAATTCTTGAGGAAATCCTTTTAGAAGGAGAATACGTTCAGGGACAAAATTGCCATAGAAAGGAAATTGCATAAATAGCAAATCATTTCTGTATTGAATCATCAGTTGCTTCTGTGTTGTCTTGCGTGAAAGACTGCTTGCAAAAACTGCTGTTGTCAAATAATCTATCAAAATACCTGAAAATACATCAACCCTTACACCAGGGTGTTAAGCACCCCGGCTGCAGCCTGGCTGATTGTTGTCTAAATTTAATTTCAAATCATCAAAAAAGAACCAAGTTGAACAAATCCGCAAACCAATTCCATTTCCAACATCATTAACATCTCAAGCTCAAACCCTGTCAAAGTCGAATTTTCTCATTTGCTTTCTATAGTTATTAAAACTAGTTTCATTGACCCTTTCTAAATGAAATTGGTTTCATTAAGCTCTCTAACTCGAAACGTCTCGAAGTCGATTTTTTTTAATCCCTTCAAATTCAAATTAGAAAGGTTCATGAAACTGTAGGGCTGAAAATGCTTGGGATTGGAAAACAAAAATTGGAGGTACTTTGTCACATGGAATCTTTTTCGAAGTTGTGCAAAGTATGACAACCATTTTCTCCATACAGTACTTTATATTGCTTCACATTTTCTTTTGTCCAATAAAAGCTTCCTTTGATGCATACGCGGAATCTCTGCAAAAATATTCTCTACATAATTAGTAATTTTTTTCAGTTCACTGAATATTTTTCTAGGGACATTCTATTATTCCAGAACATTGTGAGTTGTCCAGAACTCTGGACAACTCAGCATTTTTCAGAAGGTTTTGATAATTTTGAAACACGTATTTCATCTATTAAAGGACTTTGGAGAAATGATGAGGCAGTGGAAAATACAGCAATGAACAGAATATTAATTTTTCGCGTTTTATATTTGCGTCAAATTATACCAAATATACATAATACATTTACGAGAATAAAAGCACTCCCTAGATTTTTCAGGTACAAGATTGAAATTCCATTTGCTTTACTGATGTTCTGATTTTCTAGAAACCTATGATTTCAAATTTAGATTTTCCTCAGAAAATGGAAAAAAGGTGTCACACAATGGCACAACCCTTGCTCTTCCCCTGCAATGATTGAATCCTGCATCTTGAAGGGTTAAAAGCTGATCATTTCTTGATTATTTTTCAAATTCGATTACAGAAGAACTGAAGAAAGTAAGTGCTGCTTGATTGTTTTGTGGGCCAGGAAAACGAAGATTTCCTGTTAAAAGACATAATTACGCTAATTGCATAATTAATGTATGCAAATACTGTATAAGCACCTCTCTAGCTTTCGAGCTTCTGAAATTGGAAAAAAAAGGGTGTCGATATTCGCGTAAATGCAATACGTATGGGAGACATTTCATGATGAGGTCTTGAAATAAAGGGAAAGTTCGCCTTTAATTTTTAAAATGCTCCTCAGGAATAAATAAGCCCTCGTTTGATTTTTTGGAGACGCGAGTTTTCATCCAAGAGTGTACGAATTAAACTTGAGATTACCTCTCGTTCTGAAATTCCAAGTACAGTACAGCAAAATGTTGACAATACATTCAAACAAACATAACTTTTCAATGTAATGGAGAGAAGTAGGAAAATTCTTTACAAAAATTAAGAAAAAAAATGTCTCTTCTCAACAATCAACAGATGAAAGCGAAAGAACCTGTGATATATTGATGTTTGATCCTTTGGAGCCTGCCACGACCATGGCTTTCAAATTGTTGTACTCAGTCAGAGATTTCTTCGCAGAAGAACCCGTTTTGTCTCGAGCGTCGTTCAAAATCCTGTTCACCATGTTCTCGAATGTTTGTCTACGAGTGTTGCCGGGCGTTGGTTCCAATTCATCATTGTGAGCCTGGAATCATAAAAAAGAATCATGATGATACTGTCAGATATAACGTCACTCAGCTACGTAATTCTCCTTGACATCATCTCGGGGTCGCTGGAATTCTTGTCAAATTTCATTGCGTTCGACACTTGTCGAGATATTGTAATTCAGGGTTATTGGTAGAACTTGGTTGGGCACATCCGCACATGGGAACATTTGCCACTTCCCAAATGGTTCAAATTTGCCAGGTCAGTTATTCAGGCGACACCTACACGACATTCCACGAAGCAAGGTCGGACGACTCAGGGAGATTCGAAATTTGCATTTTAAAAAACTGCGGGTTCAAGAATAATTTAAACTCAAGCAAACAATACGTAGGGGGTTTTTTTTAGAACGGATTTCCCCAAAATACAGGATATCGTAGAATTTTTTAGGATGTAAAATTAAAATAATCAGATAAAGATTAATGATTATTTTCTGAATCTTGATGTTCAGATGAAGATTTTAATTGATTTTTTCGAGAATTTTTCCGATTTGTGGGCCAAACATGAGAAGGGATTAAAAAACGTTTCGCATTGAGGTCTATGGGGAAAATGTGATTCGACATGGATAAAATCCAACATATGCAGACACAATCGCTATAAAAAGATAATTTGTGGCAGAATTATTCCGCATTTAGATAATGTACAACAGTTCAAATGATCTCAAATTACCGCAAATGTTCGTCAAGTGTTTTTAAGCATCCGAAGAAACCCTAAAAATGACAGACAAAGATATAAAAGAATTATTCAAAAGCAGTCGAATTTAACTGTCACTTGGATTAAACCAACTTGAATTTTTTACGCTTACAATGTAAAAAAAAAAAACGCTGTTCAAAAACCTGTCCAACACTTTTTAAAAAAGCCCGAACATTTTGAAGTTCATCAGGCGGAACCAGAAAATACTCAAAATCACACAAGAATTACGCCATCAGCAAAACAGATTTTCAAGTCAACTCTTCCAACTCACCCTCAAAATAATTTCACTGACATCCTCCTTGGCCTTGCGAATCGTGTTGGTGATCTCAAAGTAAGTCTGCTTGTCGGCAATCGTGTCCCCGATCCCGATGGAATGACCCTCAATCATGAGCCAATTATTCACAACCGTCTGGATGTGCGAGTACAACTGGCCACACAACTCGTGCCCCAACTCACAAAGTAAGTCTGCTTGTCGGCAATCGTGTCCCCGATCCCGATGGAATGACCCTCAATCATGAGCCAATTATTCACAACCGTCTGGATGTGCGAGTACAACTGGCCACACAACTCGTGCCCCAACTCTAGCCAGCACACGTGCAACAACGAACCCCCCGAAGCACCCAAGGTTTGCTTGCACAAAATCCCCATCAACAAGTCGCCGCCTTCAATGAGCACTTTCGTGTCTCCCGGAGAAATCCACTTGTAAGGACCATCGTCTTCGTCGTCCGGGTGAGTCGAGTGGGTTCGCATGAGGTTCAGGTTCCCCGGGATGATCAGAGAGAACAATTGTTTGCCTGGAAAATGCCAGACAAGAATGCCACATTTAAATAAAAATACAGTCGAATTTCGAGCGACCAGCAAAAAAATTCGAGTTAGGGAAACAAGCATTTTCGTTGGGGGAAAAAAAAAGAAGAACAATGACAGAAAATGGTTATTGGTGATATCATTGGCATTCAACTGTTACTTAAATGAGTTGGCAGGATGATAAACTCGGAGTCAAGGGTTCATTTTCTCAATTAGTCCTCCACTTTCTTTACGAAACCCATCCGCTACTTTTTTATTGCTTTTTTTTTTCCCCGTGTCAAAAAATAATAGGCCGAAAGGCCCTCAGAAAATTATAGCAACGAATGTTTGAGAGGAAAAACCTTCGATTTATGGCGGTTTTCAATGCATTGCTTCTAAGGGAATTCGGACAGAGGCTTGAAAAAAAAAAATTGACACAAGGAGGTATGTGACTTGGAAAGGTTCGAGTTATCGAAGTTCAACTGTTTTTTATTATTATTTTTATATCTTTTGAACCAACTAAGCAAAAACCTTGGCCAAGAAATCAAATTAAATTTATAAAATAATTTCCCTTGAACTGGGGAACTAATTAACTACATTCCCATGGGTCTATGGGAATGCGATCCAACATACAGACACACCGGCAAAAAGACGAGGTCCAAACCAATTACGTCCGTATTTTGGGGCCACGCTGTAATTTTCTGTCAGAGCTGAATTTCCATAAAAATGTCAGCTCATACGAGGGTTGACCCACATGAACGTATCATTGGGTATTTCTAGAGTGGGTACGCTCAAAAATAAAAATTTTATAATTTAGCCCATACAGTTCCAAGATTTTGGGATTTAAAAAAAATTTTCAATCTAAAATTTAATTTAATTTTTGGCATGATGATAAATGAAAACTTTTCAGCTTTCGATGCACTTCTCCACTCATGATACAGGGTTCTAAAAATTTGTAATCACAGATAAAAAAAAATTGAATTTATAGCAAAATGTTTCAGGTTTTCGAATTTTTTTGAAAAAAAAATAATTGCTCAAAAATTTTTGAAAATTGAAAAAAATATATAGAAAACATCATGGGTGAAATGGCATAAAAATATAAATTCCTACTTGTTGCACCCTTTATCATGAGTGGAGAAGTGCATCAAAAACTGAAAAGTTTTCATCCATCATCATGCCAAAAATTGAAATTCATTCTGAAAAATCTGAAAAAATTTTCAAAACCTTAGAACTTCATGGGATAAATTGTAAAATTTTATTCATGAGGGTTCCCACTCTAAAAAAAATACCCAAGGCTACGTTCATGCGGGACAACCCTCGTATTTCATAATCGAAAGACAGTTGAAAAATTCAAGCCCAGTTGCCAATTTTTCCGTCGTCCTCCTCCTCCTCCTCCTCCCCAGGATAAAAGAACAAAAAATAAAATAATAATACTAGCAGTTAGCTTGGACAGGTGTCCCCGAACCCAAAGTACTACCGGCCCTAGCCGTAAAAGGGCAGGGTGGAGCCGTTTACGTAGTTGTTCAGGTAGTAGACCAGGTAGAGCTATTTGCGCAGGGCGAACGTCATCTTCCTCACAGCAGTCAGCGTGTCTTGCACAATGCCCATGACGGGTTTGTTGGACTGCGGCGTCACAACCATTCGCGGCGTGAGATGCAAATTCAAAATCTCGGCCCGGGTCTCCATCGACTGCGGCACGTGCATGTTCATTTCGTCGCCGTCGAAGTCCGCATTGTAGGGCGAAGTGCAGCTCAGGTTCATGCGGAACGTGGACCAGGGCAGGACTTTGACGCGATGGCCCATCATGGACATCTTGTGCAGGGTTGGCTGGCGGTTGAAGATGACCAGGTCGCCGTCTCGCACGTGTCGCTCAACCTTTATCAAAAATCGGGGGAAAAAAGGTTTTCGGAGCTGATCTGATTGATTCTCGATTATATTTTTTTCGGTCTTGTGTTTCCCTCAGATGGACAGATGATGATGATCATTAAGATACTTTTTCATTGCACTCAATCATCGTGAGAAATTTAATGAAATTTCGGAAAGTCGAAGAACGGTAATCGAAACTATTTTCCGAATCAACGAACCATATTAAATAAGTATAAAACCAGAAAAAAAAAACTCGTGCTAAGCTTTCCCAGCAAATGTTCAGACAAATTTTTTTACCTCTCTTCAAAAACGAACATATAAATACTTGTATGCCAAAAGTATGATGACATGACGGCTTTTTGCGGTGAAACAAGCGCCGCATAAATTTTTAACCTTTATAGTCGCCCCGGAAATCCTTATTTGTGTTTAAATGCAAATTTTGGTGTTCGTTCTCAAAGACACGAATTACAAAAGCAACACATGGGATATTATTTCTTTGGTTTCATTACAAAGGTGAA
Organism: Notodromas monacha; assembly: GCA_905338405.1. Lineage (NCBI taxonomy): Eukaryota > Metazoa > Arthropoda > Ostracoda > Podocopida > Cyprididae > Notodromas > Notodromas monacha. Next base: position 35,842 of record CAJPEX010000621.1, read on the forward strand.
TTTAAAAAATAAAAAAAAACGGAGAACATCATGTAAACTTCATAATAATTGAAATTTCCATCCGAATTCCGGATCCAGATTCCGTTCAATATTCCATGTTGGATTCCCATTCTGGAATACAGTACGTCATAAAATTTTTTTAGCTTTCTTAATCTTGAACATTTTTAGAAATAATCTCGGATTTTTCATTAAAACAATTTTGCACAAGAATTACTAAAAATTGCATTAAAAAGTTCGTTCCTCAAGTCAAGTTCGTTCTTCAATGTGAATATGGCGACCGCGTTCGTTCCTTACTATACAAACAGTACACCCGAGTGATCCCTGATTCATAAAATGACAGGTAGGTGTCACTACTTACTGACCTAGCCAAAACCGACCTTCCCTAGAAAAGTTCTAGTTGCATAACCTAGCCCAATTTGAATCTTATTCGGGCGACACGCGTAATATAAAAACTAAAACGAAGTACGAAGGATTCAACGATTTCAGGCTTTAGTGAAGACAATAAAGGTGTCTCCAATTTCGGCCCGCCTAGAGATGGAATCGAAACGAAAAAGGCTGTCAAATTTCGTGTGATGCGATGGAGCTTCTGTATAAGAAGCAACTTTTTCTTTGTAGCATAAGAAATATGCATCAACGACTGTAAGTTACCTTGTAACCGATGGCAAGATGCAAATCCGCAGGCTTGGGATGAAACCTCAGGTCGATTCGTTCTCCGTTGTCCCGGATTATGTATTTGGCACCTGGGTACTGAGAATTCCCTCGCTTCACCAACACAGTCAAACTGCGAAGTGCGACAAAAAAAAAATCACAATACGTTTATTGCCATCACTAGCAAGACTAAAAACAAAAATAAAAGTCAAACCTTGATGCAGTGCCACGCTTTGTTTTGGCACATTTGCGGCACGAAGCAAGGATGACACTAAATTGGAGTTACGGTATATTTGGGTCAGAGAGGAAAATTTAGTTGAGGGTTCCTATTGCAGGTAAATTAGGTTTGTTTACATTATTGTTAGGCTACTGAGTCTGTTTTATAAGAGAAACATAGACAAAATAAATGAATTGAAGTTCAAATGTACCACTTTTCATTTTTTACTGCATTTTAAATATGTCTCAAGACAGAACACATTTCATTTTTTACACATATTGTGCTTTGGAAAAGAGCAGGGCTCTTGCTCAATGTTTCATTTGCATTTCAGTTTATATCATGCGCCATCATGAAGGAATCACCAATTCGTTCAGGAAAGCTCCCATTTTTTTTCAATGAAGGAAGGTAAAATACAAGAACAAAAATATTTTTCAACAATCTCAATTCAAAAACAGAGTTTTCAAAATTACTTTGAGTTTTTATGCAACAATGGGGAAATTTGATTTTCAGTTATAACAAAAGGATATCAGAGAAATGCCATACATTTTTTTTGGAACATTTTTCATTCATGACGAGGATTTGTCATGGCACCAAGTGAGTTGGCACTAAATCGGGGTTCTGTTGCAAACACAATGCAAGGAGATTTTCTTCAGATTTGAACGTTAAGTTACTCTCTGTAACAAATGTTCCAATATTCTAAAAAAAAACTAAATCAAGTCACTCCAAATTTTGAGTATTTATAGCTGTCATGATACATTGAAAAGATATGATTGTGCTGCTTTGCTCACAAAGAGATTTAAATACAATTGGTACAAAAAAATCACGCCCTGATTTGAAATTTTGCACTAGGAAAAAAGCATGCTTTTTCTTCTTTTATTCAGGGTGATTGTTATGAGATGCATTTTTCTGGTATGCGATAATTTTGCACTTGTGCAATATCACCTTTTGTCCTTTTTGCTCTCTTACAAATCGCTCCAGGGAAATTGGTGGCACTACATCCAGGATTGACTTCAAAAGTAACACAATTCATCCAATTCACTGCACTAATTGTCACGTCACTCACTCGTCAATATTAAACGGCGTCACGATCTCCGGAAACGTGAGATTCTGCGCAATGCTCCTCGGAACACCCAACTCATCAATGAACAAATTCGGATCCGGAGTGATAACCGTCCTGGCGGAAAAGTCCACACGCTTGCCCATCAAGTTCCCACAATTTTGACCATGATGCATAGGTGTGGCTGTCCACCCCCATTTTTCAAATATATTGTACCCTGATTCATAGAAATTTTTAAAATATTTGTAAAATTACAAACATGATGCCCAGGTGTGGCTGGGCACCCCCAGCTTGTTGAATAAGTAAAAAACCAGAAAAAAAACTCGTGTTAAGCTTTCCCAGCAAATATTCAGACAATTTTTTTTTACCTCTCTTCAAGCACAAATTATATTTATGAACATACGGTTTTCATACTACTGTACTGCCGAAAAACGCCACTTTGTTCGCGGCGTATTTAAAAATTGGAAATATCAGCGGGGCCTTTAGGAATAAACACAAATTTACGTTTAAAACGTATTCGTTCTCAAAGACACGAATTAAAAAAGCAACACATGGGATATTATTTCTTTGGTTTCATTACAAAGGTGAATTGAAAAAAAAAAAAACGGAGAACATCATGTAAACTGCATAATAATTGAAATTTCCATCAGAATTCCTGATCCAGATTCCGTTCAATATTCCATGTTGGATTCCCATTATGGAATACAGTACGTCATAAAAATTGTTTAGCTTTCTTAATCTTGAACATTTTTAGAAATAATTTCGGATTTTTCATGAAAAAATTGTGCACAAAAAATACTAAAAATTGCATTAAAAAGTTCGTTGGGATTTCCTTTCTCATTTTAAGTTCGTTCCTCAAGTCAAGTTCATTCTTCGATGTAAATATGGCGACCGCGTTCGTTACTATACAACAGTACAACCGAGTGATCCCTGATTCATAAAACGACAGGTAGGTGTCACTACTTACTAACCCAGCCAAAACCGACCTTCCCTAGAAAAGTTCTAGTTACCGTACATAACCTAGCCCATTTTGAATCTTATTCAGGCAACACGCGTAAAATAAAAACTAAAACGAAGGAATCAACGCTTTCAGGCTGTAATGAAGACAGTGTAGGTGTCTCCAAGTTCGGCCCGCCTAGAGATGGAATCGAAACGAAAGAGGCAGTCAAATTTCGTGTGCTGCGATGGAGCTTCTGTAAGAAGCAACTTTTTCTTCGTAGCATAACAACACTGCAATATGCATCAACGACTGTAAGTTACCTTGTAACCGATGGCAAGATGCAAATCCGCAGGCTTGGGATGAAACCTCAGGTCGATTCGTTCTCCGTTGTCCCGGATTATGTATTTGGCCCCTGGGTACTGAGAATTCCCTCGCTTCACCAACACAGTCAAACTGTGAAGTGCGACAGAAAAATCACAATACAGTTATTGCCATCACTAGCAAGACTAAAAACAAAGATAAAAGTCAAACCTTGATGTAGTGCCACGCTTTGTTTCGGCACATTTTGCGGCACGAAGCAAGGATGACACTAAATTGGAGTTACGGTATATTTGGGTCAGAGACGAAAATTTAGTTGCGGGTTTCTATTGAAGGCAAATTAGGCTTGTTTACATTATTTTTAGGCTACTGAGTCTGTTTTATGAGAGAGATATAGTCAAAATAAATGAATTAAACTTCAGATGTACGACTTTTCATTTTTTACTGCAATTTTTTTAAATATGTCTCAAGACAGAATACATTTCATTTGTCACACATATTATGCTTTGGAAAAGAGCAGGGCTCTTGCTCAATGTTTTGTTTGCATTTCAGTTTATATCATGTGCCATCATGAAAGAATCACCAATTTGTTCAGGATAGCTCCCATTTTTTTCAATGAAAGAAGGTAAAATACAAGAACAAAAATATTCTTCAACAATGTAAATTCAAAAATAGAGTTTTCAAAATTACTTTGAGTTTTTATGCAAGAATGGGGAAATGTGATTTTCAGTTACAACAAAAGGGTATCAGAGAAATGCCATAAATTTTTTTTGGAACATTTTTCATTCATGAGTATCATGACAAAGATTTATCATGGTACCAAGTGAGTTGGCACTAAATTGGGGTTCTGTTGCAAACACAATGCAGGGAGATTTTCCTCAGATTTTAACGTTAAATTACTATCTGAAACAAACGTTCTAATGTTTAAAAAAAAAAAACTGAAGCAAGTCACTCCAAATTTTGAGTATTTATGGGTGTCATGATACATTGAAAAAATGCGCTGCTTTGCTCACAAAGAGATTTAAACACAATTGGTACAAAAATCACACCCAGACTTGAAATTTTGCACTAGGAAAAAAGCATGCTTTTTCTTTTTTTTTCAGGGTGATTGTTATGAGATGCATTTTTTGCATGTTGGTGAAACTCGCTGCTTTCTAACTTGCCGCACACCCAACCAGCTGCAAGCAGTTGAACTTGGCCACTGTCACAACTTACCGCAGGGTTAACTTGCTGCTGTCACAACCTGCTGCTGTGATAAGTCACTGCCAGTGGAACTCACCACTGTAATGACTTGCTGATATCACAATTTGCCAAATGAATTGCAGCCACTTGCCATTGCATTGACTAAAATTTCAGGAAAAAAGGAATTCCCACATTCTTTCACTTCTTAACTAGGCATTCTGCTGTGTGAAATTTTTTAGAATGTATAGAGGGGGTTTCAATGAATTCCTTCATCCTGAACTAGTACTATTATGGTGGCTAAATGATGTGTATTTTATTTTCAATGGCAAGGTTTTTTCCATATTATTGTATTGTACATTTTTAAAATTGCAAACATGTTCTCTGTGAATTAAGTTTTAAAATCGTTCTAGAACTGTCTGAATGAATCTTTAAGTACAGGATGTTGAAAGAGTGGCAACTTATAACTATTGCAAGTTGTGACTGCGGTGAGAAATGATTGCGGCAACTTGTTGCAGCAGCAATAAGTTGTGACTGCGGTCACTTCAGGCTGTGGTCAGTTGCAGCAGCAGCAAGTTAGGGTGCGGCAGGTTGAAGTGCGGCAAGTTCAACAGCGGCGAATTTCATTTGCACCCATTTTTTGGCATGCGATAATTTTGCACTTGCGCAATATCACCTTTCGTCCTTTTTGCTCTCTTACAAATCGTTTCAGGGAAATTGGTGGCACTACACCCAGGATTGACTTCAAAAGTAACACAAATCATCCAGTTCACTGCCCAAATAAACTACTTGTCACGTCACTCACTCGTCTATATTAAACGGCGTCACAATCTCCGGAAACGTGAGATTCTGCGCAATGCTCCTCGGAACACCCAACTCATCAATGAACAAATTCGGATCCGGAGTGATAACCGTCCTGGCGGAAAAGTCCACACGCTTGCCCATCAAGTTCCCACGAATCCGTCCTTCCTTCGCCTTCAGCCTCGCTTTAATCGCCTTCAAGGGACGCCCAGACTTTTGCATGGCCTTCGGCAACCCCGGAATATCATTATCAATCAAAGTCGCCACGTGATACTGCAGCATCTTGATATTCTCCAAAATGATGTGCGCCGCAGCGCCGGACGATTCATTCCGCTTCAACTCGTTGTTGCACTTGATAATGTCGGACAACTTGTGAGTCAAATCGTCCTGGTTCCTCGCCGACCCAAACATGACGACGGCGGGTCTCACGCACAACGGCGGCACTGGTAAACAAGTGATGATCATCCAGTCGGGACGCGCGTACATGGGGTCCATTCCCAAAATGTAGCATTCCTCGTCCGTGATCCTCCGCAGCACTTCCCAGACGCGTTCCGCACCCAGAGATATTTTCTTCTCAGACGAGTCTTCGTTGACGTGTTTCCACTCGGCAAAGAGTTCGAGGCCCGTGCGACGGACCATGGGTTGATAGCGCCCACAGCCGCCGTGGCCGGGCTTTTTCGTGGGATTGAGGGCGTCCTCGGGGATCTCGTCGTTGGCGTCCATCTCGTCGCCGCCTTCGCAGATCATCTTGCCCTTGCAGAGGTCGTAGACGGATGCCAGGCGCCGACGGGGCTGGCCCTTGGACTTGAGCACCACGTCGCGGATCTTCGGGTGATTCTGGAAAAAAAGCAAATGGACGCATTTTTACGTAACTGCAGCGCTGGTATAAATTATCAAAGAAATTTAAATTGGCGAAGATTAATGCGATCAAGATGCGAAATTCAATCAAAGAAAAGAAGAAACCTATGATGATGCACTTCCATTTCGTGTGCCTAAAAAATAGCATGCAAAAATCAGGAGCATTGTCGTTATTCCAGAATGAAGGGATTTTTTATTCAATTTATTTTACTCGTTCTTCAGTTACCGAATTAATCTCCTTGAACACTTCTAACTGAAGCACAAATTCTGAACTCTCATGCCCTTGAGCTTAAAATGTTGATTAATTTGCGATTATTCATTAACCTATTTTCATACAAGTGGGATCTTGAATGAACAGAACACTTTATTTGCTGCTTTTCAGCGTTCACAAGGTTCAATCAAGATTCCCACAACCAAACCCCCTTCCCACCCAAGCCAAATCCACTCAATGACATTATAATCACTTCAGAGCAGGAAAGCACAAATTGATAAGAAAAATAAAAGAAAATACAGGGTTTTTTTGGGTTAGCAGGGTTCCCAGGAATGCGGAGGAATTTGATGAGAAATCATATAAAGCCAACAGCTTATCTTGATCCTTTAAGATTTCAGAAAGGGTCTCTTCATTGAATTCCAGTACTTGTAAATCTATCTTAAGCTTTTTTCTATCAGTATGAAATCCTGGACATAAGTGGGATCTTTCTACAACGATTGCCTTTGTATAAGAATTACTTTCTTGGTTCTTGGTTTTTTTTCAAGTTATCAGGGTTCCCTACAACATTAGTTCTACAACGAATTTTTTCTGTTCCCTTAAATGTCACTGTAGTGAGAGAGAGATAGAGCCCATCGTCATTACTACATTAATTAATTAATCAAATGTATTTGGGATTATTCTCATTGAATTTACACTTCGTGTTTCAGGTGTTTTGAAAATAAAAGAAAGAATAGTTGAGCAAATTAACCCATGCCTTTTCAGATTCAGCATCCTGTAAATTCATTCAAGAAGCTATTTATCATCCAGAATATTCCCAATAAAAATTTCCCGCAATTCTTCTTTGTTTCCCACAACAAAATGATTGTTTCCCTAACTCGAAACCTCTCCAAGTTGATTTTTTTTTGCTGGTCCCATGAAATTCGACTCAAGAGAGGTTAGGCAGCAGTTCTGAATGCACTGTATCCCGATGTCATTGTTTAACCTCCAATTGGAATCATTAAATAACGGTTACGGGACAACCAAAACAGCGGCAGCCCGCTAAGGGCGAGATCTCGAATTAGTTTTTATTTCCATTAATTTCTCATTATTTTTTATTATTTCTCATTAAATCTTATGCACTGCACATCAGCACATGGGCTCCTCAGCAAGAAACTCACCGGACTAACGAGAAGCTTAGAGCAATAAAAGCACACGCATCTAAGAATCTTGATCGTCTTGGTGAGGAAGCCAATGTGGAACACGGGTTTCGCCAGGTCAATGTGTCCAAAGTGTCCGGGACACTCGGTCATGTTACCGCCGCAGGTCTGACATCTGGACGTCCGGTCGATCACACCTTGACGCGGGTCCATCAGTCCGGCAAGTTTCGGTCGTCCGCCTTCCAGCGTTTCGGAGAATCTCACTCCTCCTTCGGTAACCGACATCCGTCTCTGGAAAAATAAGTAAAAAAAATTGAAAATTGTTGTCCAGAAAATTAAGCACAAGAGATTCTAGGAGTCGATCTATTGCAAAGAATAACTGCTTTCGAAAAAAAAGGATTTCAGGCGTCTGCGTAACAATTACAGTGAGACCCCCACATGCGGACACCTTGACCTGCAGACAATTCAACATAGGGACACTTATTTTCTCATACTAAATTAATAAAAAAGGCCTGACATGAGGACACTGACTCGATATAGAAACATTTTGTGATAAATTGCAAATACATTTTGTGATAAATTGCAAATACATTTCACGTCAAATTACAAGAAACAGATACTTCCAACCCTAAAATTGATGTAAGAAAAGTTCTTGGGCATTTCTCTCACAAATTTACCATCCATTTAGCTGATTTTAAAAAATTACCTCCAGCAGAGAGGGACTTCTTTCTCTCTTTTTCACTTGAATTTTATATTTTACAGAAAATGCCAACATTTCTATGTATTGTACAGAGGTATCAGTATTCAATTTCCCAAATGTCCATATTGAGTTGAAATATATGGATTGAATCAGTTTCAATTGGTAGAAATTTTTTTCGTTTTCTTGGAATTATGGTGAGTATTGTATTTTGTCAATAAAACACCAATTAAAAATTATATAATGTAAGTCTAAGGGAAAATGAGACTCGACTTTTGACTTAGGGACACTCTTGATGCACCAATTACGTCCGTATCTCGGGGTCTCACTTACCCCGCATGGTAAATGAACGCAATTCAAGAAGTGATTCATTAAATTGCAATGTTAATTTCTTTGAATGCAGAAAAACAGCTTCTCCGAATAAATAAAGCCATAACGAGTGAAGAAGACTTTCTTGAATCAAATTTGAGATAGTCAGTAAATTTTATACGACTTTTCACTCTTATCTAAAGAAATTTTCTCTAAAATATACTTTTTTCCACAGCAACCTTACCTTAGTTGCGAAGAAATCAACCAAATTAAAGTTAGATTCGAACTGTAAATCAGATTTTCAGCTTTCGCGATAATTGAAATACTGTACAATACATTCATTTGACACTATGTCATAAAATTTTCCGTTTCTCTCCACGTTTTAAAAAAGAATTCCCGTAAAATATCGGAGAAAAATTAAAATTTACTCACAATTTCATCAGGGCTCAGGATTCCGAACTGCACCCGTTTCGCCATGCGAACAGGCGCTCTCGAGTCGGAAAGGTCCATCTTGTCCCCAGAGAAGAAAATTCACAAGTATCTAGTCACAAAAAAAAAACCAAACTCCATCAGTTGGCATCCACGCTTACAACAGAGACAAAATTTTTCAGCAATCGATAATTTTCCTTTCGGAAAACTCAGACGATTAAAAGAAAGCATTCTCACCCAACAAAAACGTTTCAGAACTCCTCTGTCAGCATCAACAACAAAAAAGGCACGGGTCACAACTACATTCTATCAAAATCACAGATCTTCCAGCGACGCATGGCACTACGCCGCAGCAGGATCACTCATCACAGTGATAACAAATCACAGAAAAAACGCCCTGCAAATATATTCATTCATTATAAAAAACAAAGAAGAATATCCGAAAGACATGAATAATATTATTTAACCAGAATGCAATCAGATTATCATACACTTCATTCAATTGCCTGCTTTGTGCTTCACCATCGTTTTTCCCCCAATTCGGTGACATCACCGCTCTCAACACAAAAGTTGACATTCAAAGATTCAACTTTTTTTAAAGGTCGCATTTTTGTAATTCAACCCTTTCAAGTTTTGATTGTCCCATTTGGAAGCAACGCTGCTTTGAAGTGTGATCTTTGAACTTCAAATCCAGGTGTCCATAAAACCTTTGATTTTCTTTGTCACTGCATAGATGTCGCCTGCATATTTTAAATCTTATTAATCCAGAATTAAGTCATTCTACGTCATCAGTCAGGTTGATGATGCATTCAACACATGCCTGAAATTCTACAAAGCAAAGTTGGACAATCAAGTGAATATAACCTTGTCAAGAATCAGATAAATGAGGCAGTGCTTGCTCCAAGCATGCTTTTGAACCAAAATTACTCCAACAATTGAATCTGCGATTTACTGCATTTAACCTAAATGAACTTCATTTGGTTCTAAAATTTAGCTTTTGAAAAAACCTATTCTCATGGGCCCTTTCTTAGTGGTTACAAAAGTTGGCTTTGAAAAAAAACTTTTTTCATGGGGTCTTGACTTAATTTAATTTGTCTTTATATCAGTCACCTGCATTACAGAGCATTTTACTTTTCAAGTTGAAGTTAGGCTTGGTTCTGGAGCCTTGAATCAGGTTGAAGTGAGGTCACTAAGGTTCAATTTAGATCAGGTGGTACAGTTCCACCTCTTTAATTTTAACCTCCTCCAGTTAAAAGCCTTCCAAACCCAAGTTTCCAGTAGTGTACTACAAATCCCTTGCTTTTCGCTGTAAGATCAATGCACGTAGGAAACCTTCAACTCAAAACTTTTTGCCTCTGAATTACCATAGTCTAAATTAACTTTGCCCTTTTGCTGTTAGAATGGGACTGGATTTTAGATCATCCGATCCAGAAAATATGGACATTTTTATTTTAATGGCTCCCACAAAGGATTTTCAAATTCCTGCAAGTAGAACATAAATAAATGATTGACTCCTTCAATATTTACGACAAAAAATAATATCAACTGATGAACCTGCACGAATCAGGCTATGTTCCTCAAGTCAAATTTAATTTAGAGTTTCTTCAAACGCGGTTCAACTGTTCTTGGAAAACGTAGGTAGACAACAAAATTCAGTTGAGCTAGTGATTCAGGCGACATCTGACGAACACTTAAAAAAGTGAGGTTGGGCATCGAAGTGATATATCTTTCATAAGAAAACATTCCGAGGCTTTCAATTTTTGCAAAAGTCCATCTGAAACATCAGTGCGTCATCAAAATTGTAGAGCCTGCTTCGCCAAAAAAAAGACCTGAAATTTCATGCAATAAACAAAATAACAGCAGACTTTCGACAGGAAAACGATGATCAAGCACAGAAACAGAGGCCCTCTATAAAACATAACCCACGTTTCAATTTCCATTTACTTTTTTGTTACCATCTCAGAAAAAAAAAGCGAACACACGCGTTCACGAAATAAAATCCAAAACATCAGCCGCGATGGACTCCAAAAAAAAAAGACAAAAAAAAACGCGACATAACACAGGATCCCCTAAATCGCAAAGGAAACGAGGGCAGCTAAGAAAGAAGCCTCTTCAAAGAATCCCTTGGCCAGGAAGCTCCCAAAACTCACTGCCAAAAACTCCCATCAATTTCTCTTCTTTTTTTTTCTTCTTGTTTTTCCTCCGCTTTCCTTCTCCCCTGGCACGTGGAACATTAGTCACGAAGGAGGAGAGGAAAAAACAAAAACAAAAAACGCGGCACATCAGGTCAGCGCACGATAATATGCGATCTCTCATTTTCGCTGGTAAAATCCCCCTTGAGGGTGTCACAGGGAATGTCAGGTTTCCTTCGTCTCACGCGACGCAAGAAAGGCAAACACTGGGGATTGATAAAATGAAACAAACAGAGAAAAAAAAAGGTCAAGAGCATCTCAAGCACGCAACGGCAAGATTCTTTTCCTTTTCCCCCCTTCCTTCTTTTGACTTTCCTTTTCGCTTACTCTTCCGAAGACACCCAAATTTTTCTAGCCGATGAACGATTGGATTTTTCCGCAAGCGAAATCGTCGTGTCCTAAAAAGAGCAATAATATCTCCCTTTCAAAAAGGTCTCACTCATACACACTACTGACATAGATTCCGGCAATTTTGTCACAAGATAAAACGCGAAACAAAACGGCGGAAAAATCGCGGATAAAGAAGCCCATCATTTTGTTTTCTTTCAAAAAAGATAAAACCCGAATGGAGAGGGATCCTTGACTAGATAAAATTCTCGACCAGTTTTTCTCAAACTGTGAGGCTCCTTTTGGCTGAATTGCTTCTTTCTTTCCCACGGTTAACAATCGAGGCATTCGTTTTATTCACGTAAGTTTCAGCGTATTCGTTGAAACATTGAGAAATCCTTGACCCATCTCAACGTTCGAAAGCAGGAGTCACTCAAGTCAAATTCCACGCTTTTCCTCAAATTTGAAAAAAAACCAACGTTTTCCAAGTTACGAATTTCTAAGCTCACACTTCAATTTGATACTGTGCAAATAAATCAAATGCTCATTAAAACGCACGAATCAATCAGACCAACTGAAAGAAATTTCTGAACTTGTTTCCTGGCTCCGTATTTTGGGCTGAATTTAAATCAACGACGATGAAAACTAGCATCAAATCATTTCGGTCGATCCTTTTTCAATCGAAATTTCGAAAATTGGCGTTGTTCTGGTTCGCGACCCAAAAAAAACTTTCCGAAGTTCCCAAACACAAACGATCGCAGGAACTGCAATTCATGCAAGATTGAAGTTTTTCCAACTGATGGAGTCTTTAAAGAAATCCGTCTCAATGATCTGCGACCCACGAAAAATGAAAAGTTTACAAATAGTTTAAACGGCATATTTTGGGCATCGGAACACAAAAACCAAGTCATTACGGTAGGTCACAAACCAGAACGGTACCAAAATTTTTGAGAAAATTCCCATTTAAGATTTCCGTGTCCCCTTTGAATTCAGAAAAAAAAACTGACTTTCCACGCGTTACAGAGAACAAAAAAAATCAATTCAAATGATGGATTTGAAATTGAACTTAGGCTCGACAAATACAAAAAATTGTTTTGCCTCGTGACAAAAGGCAAAAAGGGCGTTATTCATGATTCCGCAAGTTCAACTAACGACGCAACTGTAGAACAGGGATAAAACAATTGTTTTCTTTTTTCCCCCATGGCTAGCCTCACTTGAAAAATTCCGCTAAAATCCTTCCCAAGAAAGACGGCGATCACATACAGCACTCCGCGTCTCCACTAAACACAAGCACACCTTCTCGCTTCAAAACAACAACAAAAAAGGAACTTTTTCTTGCTTCTGAGTATTTTCGGAGAGCAGAAATTTGCTGCTGCGTTCATATAGCTTCCGAACTACGGAGAAAATCGATTCACTGTTTTTTTTTAGCCCACGGCACAACACACAAAGCACTCGAAAACTCGCTTTTCGAGACTGCACAAACGCAACAAAAAAATGCCTAGGATTCGAAATGGCATAAGTTCCCGGTATTTTTTTTTCTACTCGCGTGATCCATCACAGCAGTCCATTGAGCGAGTCGCAATAAACCCAGTCGCTCAACGCGTCATGCCCAATTTTTTCTTTCTCGAAAATACCCAAAACGGATAAAACGCAGGCTTCCAAGGGTTTTTAGTGCTGAAACCCATTGCATCGCCCCACAAAAAAGTAACCATTTTGGCTTGACATCCGTTACCGACTAAAAGTGCACCAGTTAAAAAAAACCAAAAAAAAAATCATTGAGCCAACAGAAAAAAAAAACATTTGGAAGTACGCAAGTTGGCAGACCAATTCGTAAAAAATACTGCGAGGCGTTTCGTAAATCTGCACAATATTTTCCTACAGTCATATGCAATCTTATAAATTTGCATGTAGCATTCTACGCCAAAAGGTAGTTTTCATCTGAAGTTCTACAATAAATTAGCATCAAACAAGAAAAATTCCATTACGTTACTTAGGCAGATATCAAATAAAATTAAAAACAACACTCCAGTCGAAAAACCCCCATATGATCGATTTAAAAACTGTTTTTAGCTTCAGGACAAAAATTATGCGAACTTCTCGCCAAAAATCAATTCAGAAAACACCGTTCACCAGGACACACGAAGAGTTGGGAAAATTTACGAAACGCCCTCGTCACTGACAGACACACACACACACAAAAAACAGGAAAAACACAGAGAGCGACTCGCTTTGCCTTCCCTTCGCCGCAAAGAAAAAAGTCAGTTCACGAAATACTATTTAAGAATACTCAATTGATTCGAAAATTCTCCTCCGCCTTTTGATAAATGGGGGGATCAAATTCTGGACTAGCCTTCCTCAAAAGAACTAACGTCAGAAAGCAGCAACCCCAACCAGCACTCGACGAACTAGACGCCTCCCGCAAATATGCCCATCAAAAACACCGCGGCGGAACATGGGGGGAAAAAAAGTTGACACCAGCACAAAAATGTTTTGGGTAAAATGGGATACCCACCTTAATACAAGGAAAAACCGAGGAATCCACAATCATCCCTTTTTCTTCAACTCCGCGTCTAAAACAAATTTTAGAAGACAAAACAACAAAATCCGCACTGCTGATTTCCACGTGGAAGGATTCAAGCAATAGGAAATTTTCAGTCTAAAAGGATGTTTCTCCATAAATAAGGCATGTTCATGCAATAATTCCCGGCACGATAGTTAAACATTTCTTTCTATTTATAAATCAATATCATAATCGAAGAATACAACACAACATCACTACTAAAATGTCATTAAAAGAGATTCTCCACAGATATTATCATACGCCAACTTCCCTCAAAACCAGTGACGTAAATACTAAAAAAACGCCTTCCTAGCAGAATTAGCGACTGATCTAGTGTTGCAATTAACACATGCTATTTCAAGAACGATTCTGTGAAGCCTCAGGAAAAAAAATGATAATAATTAGAGTAAATACATCCCAAACTAACAAGTTTGCTGCGCTGACTTCGTTGAAACGGCTTTGAGAATACTGGTACGTTTGTACTTCGAATTTTCTACATTGCAGAAATTAAAATCTAGAAAATACGAAGTACTGTAGTAGGACTAAATTCTCCCAGTTCAACCAGCAGAAAATATCGTACCCTATTAGCAGATAAACTCAATTTAATATGTGTACTTTTTCAAGAAACGCATTGTTGTATTCAGTCAACAACAAAAAGTAACGCGAAGTTCACTCGGAAAAACATTCATGGTACCTCGAATACCAAAATGGAGGCTAGTTGTAATTCATCTTAGATCATTTCAACGGATTCAAGACAAAAAGGGTCTTCTCAAGCGATGTCAGGAGTTTTTCCAAGGGGCAGTTTTAGCAATCCAGAAAACGACTAGAACGTGAATTTCAAATATCAGCGCTTCGAGCCCTGAACAAAAAAGGACTCAATCTCAACAGTAATACTCGATTGATTAACGCAGAGAAACAGCTTTGGATCGAACACGCATTCCCCGCGTCCAGTCAGGTAAAACTTGATAAAATGACTTTGGTTGATTGCAATGAATTTCTAAAGCTTGAGTTGCAAAAAGCGACGCTAAAAATTCACAGCGTGAGGTGACAACAACAAGAAACACAAATGGGTGACGCGAAAGTTGAAAAGAATTCACGGGGATTCCTCGGTTTTTCTTCTCACTTACTTTCCTCCCTATCTCTCTTCTCTCGCCTGCTCGTCATTCTTCTCTCACACACTCGCTCTTTCTGTTTCGTTACTTGTTTGCCCGCTGATTTCGTCAAACGAGGACACAACCGTACACGTTGCTGGGTTTCCGCTTCTTTTTCCGCTTCCGGGTCGCGAGGAGGCCCGCGTCCGGCGAAGACGCCGCGGGGGCGTCCAGCGGGTGTCATGGCGTGGTGAATGTGGTGGCCGTGGGGCTGGCCCACATGGACGCTACTCCGACGCCGACTGCGGCGGCCGGCGGCATCGTCACGCCGCGGGTCGCCACCGCCACGCTCATCGACCCGCGATCGACTGCGCTGTGGGGGATGTCCTGCAGCGAGCACGGCCGATAGCGACGACACCTTCACGAAGCACACACAATCATTTTAATTCGGTTTGCTTCATTACCATCACCGATGAATCAAACCACATATTTTGCCGCAACATAGGTGTCGCTCAAATCTCAACTTCCATTTTGTCAAGTTTATGCAGAGCTTGATTAGTTAGTTCAAATTCGGTAAGTTCAGGATTGCTTCATTTCTTTTTTTGGTCACACTTTTGACTAAAACACTACTTTTTCTTGCTTTTACATTACCGTATACAGTATTTTAAATTGCTCCAACTTGGTCTACTACGGCACTAAGCCTTGCAGAAGGTCACTAGGACAATTCAAGACAATTTTTCACCAAGACAATCTGAGAAAGAGAAAATTTGAGAAAGAGAAAATTTGAGACAGACAATTTGAGAGAAGAACATATGGAGATATTTAATCCTCAAGACAGACAATTTGATAATGAGACAATTTGATACCAAGACAATTTGAGACAGAGACAATTCGAGACAGGGAGATATGTACACTGCAAGGCATGAACATTTTTAGACATGTACACTTCAAGTGAGAAACACTTTAGAGACATGTACTACAGATTTCTTATTGCTCCTGCTTCTTATTGACCCAGTCTCATAATATTCTGTGCCTAGAAATGTTTGTCTAAATTTGTTCACCACATACCCTCGAAGTAATTCGGGTCTTTTGGATCTTCAATCAGGTCAGGCAATGATAGGTAAGTATGGGACTGCTAAAGGGATTCTTGACACCGATTTTCTCTACGGAGACACTATCCTTCAAATAATTTTGCCTTTGACCTGACACACAAGTTACGTTCAATGTTCAAAAAAAGGTACAGTATCCAGAAATAAATTATCTTCGACAAATTTATTTTGGTTCCCTTAGAATTGCACAGGTCAACTGGTTTCTATTTCTGGCTGGCGATTCAAGCGCCATATTTTGAATACTGTACTCAGTAAACAAGGGTGAGCTCAAAATACAAGTGAACTCAAGATCAACTAAAAAACAAATTTCACGTGATCATAAATTCCATAGGATGGCTACTCCGGTTGAAAAGCGGAATAAAATTTCGATCGTCATTTGTACTGAACACGTTCTCAATCGCAGAACGTAAATAAATTTTTTTTTTTCACCTGGATGGTATTTCTCCACCTTCCGGAGGGTCATCAATCGGTGGCACAGGAGTCATCCAGGTCGAAACAGGTTTGCAGCCCTCTGATTTTGCTGACCTCGGACCAGGTCCTTCACCGCTCTCTTCAGAATCCGCTTGATCCGCACTTCGCAATCTGACAACAGGAAAATAAAAAACGTCCCTTTCAGATAACGAAAGTCTCTCGGACATATCTCGTATCCCATAATTCTCTTTAATATTTCCCAAGGGTTCTGATGCCTAGGAACAAACAGTGCACTTATCCAAATCACAGCACTTCAATAGATTGCGTTTCAGTGCTGCACATCTCCAGTTGTCTCCCCTCAAAGCACATCACGAACCAAAACAACATTCATTACTAGGAATTTCTGAAGTTACGTAAAACGCACTGGACAGTTGATAAATTCTCATCACACAACACCAGGAAACCAAATACAGCGAGTCCGGGTAACGACAAATTTTCGGAGGGAAAAACGTGCCCAACGAAAATTTCCCACGAAACCATTTTTTTTTATACTGAAAAACGCTCGAATTCTCCAACTTTTTGAGGAAGGTCTTCGTATTTAAAAAATCGAGGAAAATAAAAGAAGGGCAAAGGTTTCCCTTCACTTGTTTTGAAAATTTGTGCAATTGAGAAAATCCAGACTCTAGACTTCTAGAGCACATACTTGCCAGGATTACTAAAATGTTATGCTACTCACTTTAAAATTGTACGCTGACAACTAGAAATATTCAGTTATTTTTTAGGGTTTATTGTCGTTTTTTGGTACGTGTCTGAAACGAAAAAAATGATGTAAAATTTAATTTTCAGGAAATTGCGTTGCGCATAACGAAAATCCCAGACAACAAAACGCATCCAGGAATTGATCAGTTTCGTAATGCGGAGACTCACTGTAATTTCTGAAATGACATCAACAAGAAGGCAATCAAAGACCAAACGTCGGAATGAAATTGAATACAGTAAAGAAACCAATACTTTTAAACGCTTCGCAACCTGAAAACGAATAATTAAAAAAAAATCTAGGTAAGACAATTAACTGGATGAAGTAAGCGAAATTTTCCTGCATCCAAATTGTACGCTCGTAAATGTTTCTCGCGGGCTTTGACGACCAGTGAAACGAGCGGCACACTTTCCTTAATTAAAAAGCCCTCCTGAAAATCGTGGAATATCTTCCGGAGTCTCTTTCAAGCACCTTGGAGACTCAAATCCCCCACAGTAACATTTCCGCATCCAAAATCAGCAGGCATAAAACATTTTAGAACATATTGAGTAATACGCAGGTTAAACAAAGAAAAGATCAACATTCCTGATAATGTCAAAAACATAACTGACTAGTACTGATCATGAATACATTTTCTTTCAGAGGAATACGTGATGATTGAAAAACAGCATTTATACAAGATTCCATCCTTAAAAAACAAAAGAAACATCCGGATAATCCACGTTTCCGAACGCGGGACTCAAGGTTTTCCTCGCATTCCAATAAATAAATTTAAAAAAAAGACAGAAAAGGTGAAACTGACGTCCGTGTCATGCATAAATTAAATGCAATCGCAGGAAGCATCTCAAACGCCGTCCTTCTGTATCTGTTCTACATCTCAATCGTGCCAAGAAAGAAAAAGCACTTCAGCCTCGTTAAAAATTAATTCTCGCCCTCGAGCAAACTGCACTCGGAGGACCGTCGGATCTCCGGATGCATAATCTAGTATTGGATAAAAAAGGACGCATCTCGAAGAAAGCTTTTGCTGCCTCATGAAAAATAACTGAATGAAGCTAATATATACATATAAAAAATAAAAAAGCGAGAGTATCAGTAACACTTGATATCCGTTCGACATTACTATTTTTTTCTAACGAATTGATGTTCTTCAGAAAAAAAAGGTAAAAATTTTAAATACTGTACAGTACTGAGCTTACAAATTCGAAACGAATTTATAGCAGCATATTTCTTGCCACTTTTTGCAAAATACTGTAATTTAAATATTAAAATCGAAAAAGGAGAAGAAAATACACCATCCAACTTTGTTTGAACATATTAATTAGCCAATATTTATCGGATCAAAACACTTCCTCTTTAAATTTGCGAATGAAGTTAAGATTGTTTCATCAACAGATGATATTTGTCTTAACTTTCATAAGCAATGATGAACTTGACTTCGAAATGCAATACGCAATCAAAAATACGAAAGCCATTGAATATGACGTGAGACGCTTGTTTCTAGCCAAATTGAGAAAAAATTGAAATGAAATGCATCAAAATCAAAATTTTGACTTGAATTGAAACCAAATTGAATTAAAGTTACATTTTTTTCCATTGAAAACGATTCTTCGTTAAACTTTTTTCGATAAGCAATTAAGCATCAAGTATTATGAGCACCTGAAGTTTTCAAAATTTTCAAAGATGTGACGCGCACCCTATTTTCTTCCCACTTGAATCCGAAAAAAAAGTGCACGTGGTACTCTAGTAAATACCATGTGACGTTTCATGCTGGGTTCTCAGTTAAGAGAGGACAGGCATAAAAGAGGCACCAAATTCCGATTATTCACCTCGACACTAAGCCAGCATCACCAGCGCTAAGGGGGTGTGAATGCACCATGGCTTCGCTGTTGCCCGAACCGGGTCTCGATCTCCACCGTTGAAACTTGAGGTTGAGATCCGACTCGTCAGTGATGTATTTTTCGCTCGAGTTCTTCCGTCGTCGAAGCAGTCGCGGTACGGGCGCCGACCGGCAATTTTCTTCCGACACATGGCCTTCGTCACCAGTCCTACAAGATAACCGGAAAATTGAAGCCCAATATTGTACAGTAAACCGCAAGTCTTTCGCAAAAAATACAGAAACCTCAAGGTGGGGCGAAAACTCGGGAAATTCGTAGGTCAATGCCGAAGAAAGATAATAAAAAGGTAAAATGCATAAAATGCATAAAATGTCGATTCAGGAAGAAAAAACCTGGATAAGCGGCACAACTGAACAAAACTAAAGACTGCAGTTTTTTGATGAAAACATCGCAATTCCATTCATCAAAAAATGAATACTGTACAGAAAATACAGTCTAACCTTTACAATTAAAATTCAAAGAGAACAGCAAAAAATTCGAGTTAGGGAAACAAGTATTTTTCTGTTGGGAGGGGGGGGGGGAGGAAGAATTACAGTACAGGAAATTGCAATTAGTGATATTCTGGGCTTTAAATGAGTTGACGGGATGCTGAACTTGGAGGTAAAGGATTATTTGCTCAATTAGTCTTTCACTTCCTGTCAAAATGTATCAGGTTAAATTGTTATTGCTTTTCTCTTTTCTGTGTCAATAGAATACAGTACAGTATTAACAAAATGGTCTCCAGAAAATTTCACATCATAAATTGGACTAGGAGATCTGATTTATTCCCTCAATCACAGAAGTAAGTATTAAATTAAAAAATGAATTGTATGGATTGTTACATAATGGAACCTGTCCTCGCTTTCATCAATTCCCTTGCGTAATTTTTCATTCCGTGCGGATCAAATTCAGTGGAGCGATTTCTCTTCTACAGTTGGCGCCACAGAATCGCAAAAATCGTCCAACTGAAAATCATTTAATATTCTTTTAATTGTCTGGTTGCTTCTGCATTACTGAAAGGTCCCTGGAACTACGACAAATTTCGTAAGAACCCCATCAACTCTTCTATAAGAAACATTTTCTCAAGGGTAGTGTATTTTTAAATTCCATGTTCTAATAATACAGCATACCGTAATTCAAAATATAATTACAAGAAATTCAATTCTATGCTTTTTGCAAGAAGATGAATCAAAAGTTTCAGAAGATATCGCAATCAAAAATCTTGTTTTCACCCTTTACACAGAGAAATGGCACAAGTATCGTTTCCGAAGATTTGAAAAATATATAAAGACCAGGTTGGTTTCCAAGAATTGAAAAATTCCTTCAAAATTAAATCTCTTGAATTTCAGAAAAATAATACGCTCTTGTTCACATGGAATTGTTGAAACGCAAGTCCGGCATAAAAAGTTATCTCCTGGCTTTTTCCCCATTGCAAATTTCCAATAAATAATTCAAAAATGTCGACGGAAAGGAGTATTTTCAACCCACTCATTATTTCCAGCGCTGTTTCGTCGTCGCAGGCTCGTCTCACCACTGTCACCATTGTCAGCAGTGTCGAACCGAGTCTCTGTGACAAAAACTTGGGTCTCGTAAAAGCCAGGCTCGTCACCAAAACCTGCCGGAGGAGCAGCGATTTCGTCCTTCGTTTCGTCCGAATCTCCCAAGCGACGAATTCCGTCTAGAACCTAGACAAACAAATTTTTAAACTCACTCGGAAATTATTTCCTATATTTCAGAATAATATGCGGTAGAACTCAGATTGTCCCGGCTAATTGCTTGGTTTTCTTACCATGAAAACAAAATGAAACATACAATCGAATACAGTACTGTACCAAGGATATTTGCATTGAAGACGTGAATAGAATTCAAAGATTAACTGGAAATATTTCAAACACGCGCGAAAATCTGGCTCCTAGGCCGGATAATTACTAAATTAGTGGGAAAATTAACCGGCTCACGTCAAAATTACGAACTAGACAGTCCTCTTCCTTTCCTGAATTTAAACGTAGTTTGACCGAACGTCTCGAAAATCGGAAATGTTTCCCAGGAATTCCATCGTAATCAAAAATGCCTGCGAAAAAAATTAAGGAAAACGCAAAATCCGGTGATGAAACGTTACCTTAACCCTTGACCGACGTTTCACAAATAAATCATCCCGATTACTTTCAAAATTGTTTTCGAAATTTTCGTTGGAGTATTTCATACATTTTCGCCAACACGTTGAATGAGGTCAATACTGCATCTTCATGCATCATTCTACAGTAATTTAAGCCTCACACTCGATCTAGGTAATTTCACTTGATTTTTTTAGTCCTTACTCTGTGGGAAATGAAAGCACCATAGAATTCAATTCCCGAATTTTTCAAATACTGTACACTTGTACAGTACACAATATTCTGGTGAACGGGTAATAATCGTACGCGGAAAAAATTTTGTACAAATAGAAAATTAAAAAAAATAATGAGCACTTTGGATTCCTCAATGCTGAATTCAAGCTTCAAACATCCATGTTTTTATATCGTTCAGTAGTTTGAACGAAATGTTCTCGCCATTTCGAACATCTTTTTTTTCTGAGGGAGGTTCTTTCTTCTTTCAACCAAAACAGGAACTATAAAATTAAACGTCATTCAAAAGCGATTGAATTGATTTCTTCTTCTAGCCAGAATTAAGTCTTCTTTATTTTATTTTTCCGTTCAGTTTGTAATCGTTTTCAGAAGGACAGACGTACCGATCTCAGCTCGGCCTTTCTCGTCGCTTCATCGAAGTACTCAGTTTTCGTGCACCCATTTTCCCCTGGACTCGGAGCATCGTAATAAATCGAAGGCTCGGGTTCGTGAGCCACTCTCACGTCAGACAGAATCCTACCAGGACTGCTCCTGTATTCCATAGGCGGGTCTGCTTGGACAGTGGCCGAAGAGCACATGGCCATCCTGTCCACAACGCGGATCTCGAGCTTTCCGGACACTGGTACAGGATTAAGTCCCTCTTCATCGTCTTCGTCGTCGTCTTCTTCTTCCTCTTCGTCTCCTTCTTCGTCTCGGATTTGATTGCTCACGTCGTTGGCCTTGTTGTGGTACGAGTGTTGGGGGATGATGATGGCGCTGGGCGGAGGTTTGGACGTCGGAGGCGCGCTCAGTCTTCTACAAGGACCTGTTGAAAGAAAAAAATCAGTTTTTATAGGTTTCAAATTGGCCACAATTCATATTCAAGGAAATATTTGTACATTTTTTGCAAGAGAACAAATTGTGAATACTGCGCGGTTGCACCATCAATGCAGCATAACAGTTGGAAAAACTAATTGGCTCCCTCCTGTACAACAAGTGAGCTTGTTGGAATGCTCCATTAGTCTTGGGGAAAAGCCATAAAAGGGGGACGCAAACCCCAAATCTTGGTCATTTCTTTGCCAAAAGCAAGCCTGTCACCAAAAGCGTCAGAAGAGCATTAAAAATTTGTATTGCGTCTTGGACTGCATTTAATTTACACTCGGCGTTTCTTCAGCATTTGTGAGACTGGAAACTCAGTGAAAACGAACTCTACCCAAAAGAATCTTCACACATATATTTTTCCGCGTCTTATGAATACGATTTAAAACGCATCAAATTTCAAATCTACGTCAGCTGTTGCAAGCTTCTATCTACGCAGACAATCCTCAGCATTAAATTGAGATCATAAGAATGATCCGGAGTAACTTCGATACGCTTGGCACTTT
>CAJPEX010000621.1:58687-84798 GCA_905338405.1 Notodromas monacha
ATTAGTGGGAAAATTAACCGGCTCACGTCAAAATTACGAACTAGACAGTCCTCTTCCTTTCCTGAATTTAAACGTAGTTTGACCGAACGTCTCGAAAATCGGAAATGTTTCCCAGGAATTCCATCGTAATCAAAAATGCCTGCGAAAAAAATTAAGGAAAACGCAAAATCCGGTGATGAAACGTTACCTTAACCCTTGACCGACGTTTCACAAATAAATCATCCCGATTACTTTCAAAATTGTTTTCGAAATTTTCGTTGGAGTATTTCATACATTTTCGCCAACACGTTGAATGAGGTCAATACTGCATCTTCATGCATCATTCTACAGTAATTTAAGCCTCACACTCGATCTAGGTAATTTCACTTGATTTTTTTAGTCCTTACTCTGTGGGAAATGAAAGCACCATAGAATTCAATTCCCGAATTTTTCAAATACTGTACACTTGTACAGTACACAATATTCTGGTGAACGGGTAATAATCGTACGCGGAAAAAATTTTGTACAAATAGAAAATTAAAAAAAATAATGAGCACTTTGGATTCCTCAATGCTGAATTCAAGCTTCAAACATCCATGTTTTTATATCGTTCAGTAGTTTGAACGAAATGTTCTCGCCATTTCGAACATCTTTTTTTTCTGAGGGAGGTTCTTTCTTCTTTCAACCAAAACAGGAACTATAAAATTAAACGTCATTCAAAAGCGATTGAATTGATTTCTTCTTCTAGCCAGAATTAAGTCTTCTTTATTTTATTTTTCCGTTCAGTTTGTAATCGTTTTCAGAAGGACAGACGTACCGATCTCAGCTCGGCCTTTCTCGTCGCTTCATCGAAGTACTCAGTTTTCGTGCACCCATTTTCCCCTGGACTCGGAGCATCGTAATAAATCGAAGGCTCGGGTTCGTGAGCCACTCTCACGTCAGACAGAATCCTACCAGGACTGCTCCTGTATTCCATAGGCGGGTCTGCTTGGACAGTGGCCGAAGAGCACATGGCCATCCTGTCCACAACGCGGATCTCGAGCTTTCCAGACACTGGTACAGGATTAAGTCCCTCTTCATCGTCTTCGTCGTCGTCGTCTTCTTCCTCTTCGTCTCCTTCTTCGTCTCGGATTTGGTTGCTCACGTCGTTGGCCTTGTTATGGTACGAGTGTTGGGGGATGATGATGGCGCTGGGCGGAGGTTTGGACGTCGGAGGCGCGCTCAGTCTTCTACAAGGACCTGTTGAAAGAAAAAATCATAGTTTTTATAGGTTTCAAATTGGCCACAATTCATATTTAAGGAAATATTTGTACATTTTTTGCAAGAGAACAAATTGTGAATAACGCGCGGTTGCACCATCAATGCAGCATAACAGTTGGAAAAACTAATTGGCTCCCTCCTATACAACAAGTGAGCTTGTTGGAATGCTCCATTAGTCTTGGGGAAAAGCCATAAAAGGGGGACGCAAACCCCAAATCTTGGTCATTTCTTTGCCAAAAGCAAGCCTGTCACCAAAAGCGTCAGAAGAGCATTAAAAATTTGTATTGCGTCTTGGACTGCATTTAATTTACACTCGGCGTTTCTTCAGCATTTGTGAGACTGGAAACTCAGTGAAAACGAACTCTACCCAAAAGAATCTTCACACATATATTTTTCCGCGTCTTATGAATACGATTTAAAACGCATCAAATTTCAAATCTACGTCAGCTGTTGCAAGCTTCTATCTACGCAGACAATCCTCAGCATTAAATTGAGATCATAAGAATGATCCGGAGTAACTTCGATACGCTTGGCACTTTAAAATTCCTCAAAGAAAAGTTCAATTGCAGATCGACGTTCGGAATCTGAAACGGATAGGATTGCCTCACAATCTTGAAGTCCTGCGCAATTTTTCATCGCTAAATCCTTTTTTAAAAGCCTAATTCTAAAGACTCACAGCGAAAAATTAACAAGGATCTCCCAGAGACGATAAATGTCCCAAGACAATTGAGAGAGAAAATTTTTTTTTTATCTTCATGGGACGACCGTGGACGAAGATTCAGCAAGATGCATCTGGTTATACCACGACAAAAATAACTCGATTTGGAACGAAAAAGGAAACTCAATATCGTGCATCTTGATTTTTATCACGCCATTGCCAGACTCAGAGAAATTCTCACCACTTCACAATACTGATTGGTCAATTAATTGAAAATTAAACAGCTGAAGTTAAAATTACGAAGAGGAAAGGTTTCTTCATTTCTCATCACTGAGTCTAAATTTTGTTCGTTATAAATGAATGTTTCATCAATCGGTAATTAATACACTACTCGAAATTTACCATCATCAAAAAAATACTTCAAGCAGAATTTAAGGACAAAATGGGATCCAGTTATTGAAAAACGGCCTAAACTTTGAAAATTAAATTCAAGTTTGGTGCAGCTTAATTTTTTTATGAAAAATCCTTCGTACCAGGCAAGAATATTTCAAAAATCTGTATTCAAACAAGAAATCGTATCATTTTCTCGTCTGAATTTAGCACTGCATACTGTAAAATTACTTTCTCGGCTCACCTGTTGTGCTTCCATGACGAGGACTGCCGTTGATCATATCATCGCCAATCTGCATAGCAGCCACGTTTCTCGTCATGTCTAACTCATACGCGTAGTCATCAAAACTTGCTTGCTGCCGCATCGGAGGCTCCAAATCAAGTCTGGATAAAAGAAAAAAAAAAACAGCTTCAATTATTGACAAGGGATCCAAAAATTAAAGCAATTCCAAGAAAATATCGAGAACGAATTTAGAAAAATTATCAGGAAAGACTATTGGAGACTTCGTCAATTTTTGGATTAACCGAAAGAAAAAAAGACTTGTGCTTTCTAGATTTTTCGTAAGTTTACAAGCAGACTCCGCGTTGCATAACCTCGGCTGTACCTCAAAATGTTCTCAAAATACTATGCAGAGATGAAAAAATATCATCAGAAGAAGCGCTGAAGCAGAAAAACATTTTTAAAATGCTTTTCCGAAAGATCCTGAAAACAATGCCGATTCAGACCTGATGTGATCGCAAAGTTGAGGATTACTCCAAGCCTTGCTCGGTGGTCGTCCGCCAATAGGCACTTCATCCACCCCAGGGAACCCTGTGCTCATCACGCCGTGGTCCAGCAGAGGTTTCATTTCCTTCACTAAATCCCGGACTTCGTCGTATTCTTCCTCTTCTTCCCCACCGTCAACGATCAGATCAGGTTTCAACACTCGTCCGGGGTCTTGTGTCACATCCAAAAAATCGGGCGGCGGGCGAATCGCTTCTTCGGGTTCCAACACCTGAAAAAGATAACACATTGATACACTCCATCGTGAAAAAAAAATTATGACCAGATTTGAAGGTGTCCAAGCAATCGACACTTTTTTCATCATCGAGTGGGTGCAGGAAAACAAACTTCAAATTTGATTCACAAGAATTTCGCGCAAGTTTTGCAGCTATAAAACTTCGACAAGAACCTGAAACAATACTTTATTTACTGTTGAAACTCAAAAAAATGTTGTTGACCAAAAAAAAAAAAAAAAAAATTTGTAGGCTCGTTTGTTTAAAAGAAAAATCATGGAAGTCGACCCAGATCTGAAGGTGTCCAACCAAGCGAAAATCTTTGGTTATCGATTGGCCGTCAAGAAAATGAAAAGCTCAAGACTTCCGCGCAGGTTTTTCAGCTAAAAAAGAACCAGAAACCAGTAATCGTTTTACAATTCAAACTGAAAGCAATTTTCTCAACTAGTCTAAAGGGCCCTATTCTTCCCGCATTAAAACAACAAAAATTGGCAAGAAAAAGCAGAAAAAATAAGCTTTAATTTGCTATCATTTTCATACCACTGGGTCGACGTCAGCTACGGCAGATGGAGGCTCAGGCAACTGAGAGGGACACCCAGCTTCTCGAAGGTCTTCCGTCGTTGGCAATTGCTTCGGTTCCAGACAACGGCCGTTTGTTTGCAGTGCATCACTCACGTCCCCTGTGCGCTTCAACACTGACGTTGGCGACGGCGGAACCGCAATTGGCGTCGACACAACAATAAGATTGTCTCCGTTCTGCGATAGTCTCACTCCAGCCTGTGAGTAAAAGAAAAAATAAAAGAAAAAAAACATTTATTAAGAGATGAAAGAACTCTGGAAAAGAGCCTACGCCAAATCTACCAACATTTATTTCTCGGAACTTCAAAGTTCCGGCATTTTCCCTTCCTCTAAAAATGTTCTTTCCAGATCACAAAAATAACCTCGGAACTATTAAACAGCAATTAAAGTGCTTCCAAATAATACTTCAATTCAAAGAGCGAAGTCTCCCCTCGAACCGCTCCGCCATAATTTTCCTGTCATTTGCATACTTAATTCTGACCTAAATTTCTCTCGAAGTGAATCATTTTCCCCTTAATCCCCCGACGTTTGCCAGTCCATGCGTTTCTCACTCTAATACAGTACTTCACAGTACAAAAATAGTCGTGGCATCGATCCTGTCACTGTTGGCTTCATCAGGCTTTTTCGGGTGAAACCTGTGCGAAGTTTCCAAAAGAGAAACCGGTCCTCGGGCGGAAAAAACCCCCGGAAAAGCATTAACGATCATTTCAGAAATCGCCCAAAAAATGAAAAATTAAAAGTAAAAAATTTCTCAACATATTCACAGGAACTCCGAACTTCATTCGGAACGATTTTGCTGAATGCATGAAATATGGCTCGCGCAAGGTTTTTTTTTAATTCTACGCGGACAGAATTCGAGTTACATATTTCCGTCTCACACATAGTCGAACAGTTTCTACACTAGGTTCTTCCCGTCCATGACCACATAAAAAAAAATCCAAGTGAATCAGACGTGAAACTCACATCGTTTCCGGTCAGAACTTGTTGATCCGACCAATCCGGTTCGTTGATTTTAACAGAGTTCGTGCCTGCTCCTTCGGGACTCAGAATGTCGGGTTTCCCGGGTACATCCTTCAACTCGTTATCTGTCTCTTCCGAGTCATCGAAGTGCGACTTCCAGGCTGATGCCATCGTGATTGCTGCGTTAAGAAACGAGACACAAGGTCATAAGTGACACGTGATGATGATAAAAAAATAAAACCTCTGCTTGAAAGCTCAATTTACACACGATGTCGACTTTAAAAATAGGCACGAAAACGACATCTTTGTGAAAGCTCAACTTACACACGATATCGACTTCAAAAATATACACGAAAACGACGAATACTTTCTAAACTCAATTACCGCGGGAGGGATAAAATAATGCAGTAAAATCTCGTTACAACAAAGCCAATGGGACCAGTAAAATAGCTTAATTGTATTGAAAATGGTAGAAGTTTATGATTCGAGACACTATCGGACAGGGAATGAAAAAACGACTCTGTTTCAAGTTATTACTCCATTCGTCAAAACGAGATGCGTTGTTTAGAGATTACACAGTACAGTATATCAAAGATCACGGATACTGTACTAATACTGTAAAACACTCATTTTAAAAAGGTGGAAACAAATCAGGAATAACAAGACGTAAGACACGTGGACTCTCTACAATGATCTTGTCTACGACGATTAGCTCTATATATTGAATACATTTTCAGTCCCATGAAATTCTCTCCCCATGTTACAGGAGTTCTCAACAAAGAAATTCTCTCAACAACGAATTTTTCCTGGTCCATTGAATATCGTCGTACATGGGGTCCACCTGTATTACGAATATTCGTTGTAGAAAATTCGGTTTTCTCCTGGTTCATTGAATTTCGCAGTAGACGGAATACTCTTGTACAGTAATACGAAACTTCTTTGTAGAGAGGATCTCATTGTAGACGGAGTACCAAGCGTATCACAGCAACTGATGGAGCGCATTCGTTCAATTATACGACCAGAGGTGAATAAAACAGCTCTAGTAATAATAACGAGATGAGAAGACAACTTTGCTTCACCTCAATAGATCAAAAATTTAATCGGATCGGATTTAGGGGTAATTAAAACCCAGATGATCAGAATATTTTTTTCTGAACTGAAAATCTGAAATAAAGATATACGTGACAGAAAGCCCCAGCCCATGTTCCCCAGTAGAGCAGTAATTCGAGACCGATCTCATCTACATGGAAGAATAATCGAACCCTCTCGCTCATGTTCTCATCTCGTCACAGAAGATCAGAATAATAAAAAAAACCATTATTTTTCATTTTTTCCATCGCCACGTCACGAATCAATTCCAGAAAGCTCTTCTCCAGGGTGCTTCAACATCACGTCATCAATCAAACTCACCAGCATTGCCTCCCTTGGTAATTTGCTGCTGCGCAGAGACGTCGTCAATTAACGCGAACTGAGTGTAAGAAACGGGATCCTTGTTTGCGACGGAGGAATGATAAGACACGCTCCCGGTTCCACCAGAGCCCCTGTCACCAGCACTACTCCCACGAACTCGCAACGCACTCCCGAACCGACGGTTCTTGAAACCAGTTTTACTCGGCGTCATGCTCGTCGTATTATCCCGACTCAAGTTGTCCATCGAATCAGTTCTCACCGGAGTTCTGGCGTGATAAGAGAAAATTGAATCGGGGTTAAATGCATACGTTATCGACCTGAAAGAAACATGATCAACGAGAATAAATCAAATTTGCGCTTAAAAAACCAAGTATTTTCCGAAGTCTACCAACTCACCCACACACGGAAGGGCTTCTCGATATTTTTCTGAACAGGATAATTTCAAGGCAAATTTAGGTCGAACTTCAATGTACCAGTAGAAAAAAAAACTAAGTTACGGAGGTTTCGACTTCTTTGAGTTAGGAAAAAAGCATTTTTGTTGTTCGAGAGATAGAATTACAGGAAATTTTAATTGGTGATACTCTAGGCTCTAATTGCTTCTTGAATGAGCTGACAGAATGCCGAACTTGGGTTCATTTGCCCGATCAGTCTCTCAGTTCTTCTTCAACGAGTTACATTTTCATCGCTTTTCTCTTTCCCGTGTTAATAAAATAATTGCCAACAGGCATCCGGAAATTTCGAGTTACGGATGTATGATGAATAAGACTTCGAGTTCGGGAGATTTTGAATACATTACTGGAAGGGAATTCAGAGAGGGACTAGGAAAAAATTCGACATAGAGTCGCTCGAGTTATCGAGGCTTAACTGTAATACCTATCGTAATTAAAGATGATACCGCATTTAATGAAGTACCGCGGGCCCCTGAGTGTGACGCACACCCAGATTTTTCGGCCTGACATTTTCAAATAATCATATCCCCAAGTATGACGCGATTTTAGTGACTGAAATACCGCAGTAAATCGAAAATAAGACTAACCGTAATTGGAATTCAAGCATGAATCAAACATGAAATCGATTTTCAATTATTCCCCTTTAAAAAAAAAGTTTTTGAAATTGCTTCTAATGTTCACAATAGAATAAAGAAGACGCGCACCTGGACTTCCAAAAAAATGTTCGCGCAGCCTTCTTTCTTTTTTGATAAAACGGTTCTTGAGTAAATTCGGACATAGCACAATTTATTCCAACTTGTGATTACTGGATTTTCTACGTGCAGAAGGGGAAAACTTGCTTCACTTCGGTCGAAAATTGTTCTTTCGCCAAATACGAACAAAAAACATGTCGATCAACTTGGATGTCATTCCAGTCAAACGACATGGCAGTTACAAGAAACAATGCGATCGCAATCTTTCTTGGAAGTTCTCATTCTTTGAAACCGTTGATTTCTACGAGTCAAGAAAAAAACTATGGCTTCCGCTATCGACAGACGTGTAAAAATGCCAAAAATAAAACAATAAAACTTTTTAAAAATCAATTTAAAAAACTTGGGTGAATACAAATATACAGCACAAATTTTGCATTTGAGGAAACATCATCATCATCAGTACCGAAA
The DNA here is from genome assembly GCA_905338405.1 of Notodromas monacha. Classification (NCBI taxonomy): domain Eukaryota; kingdom Metazoa; phylum Arthropoda; class Ostracoda; order Podocopida; family Cyprididae; genus Notodromas; species Notodromas monacha. The sequence goes on from CAJPEX010000621.1 coordinate 66,529, forward strand.
AAAAAAACCACGAAATTGTTTTCCCCTCAACCACTTGAAACTACAGTACTGTATCTAGAATCGCAAGAGCGTTTTCTGTCCTCACCTCTGTCCGAAAATGTCGGCAGGAACAGGAAGCGGAAATCCATCGGAACCAGTTGAAACCGGCAAGGCTTGCGGCGGCAAAGTCGTTCTTTCCCGGACGAGAGACGCAGATTTAGGAGCTCCTTCCCCAGTCGTGGCATCATCGTACATCTCAGACACGCCTTCTCGTCTCACTTCGCCTTGGACACCGGGCATAACAGGCAAGTCTTCGTCCTGGGTCTCGTCTTGTCCACCTTCTCTCTCTTTCCCGGCATCTTCGGACTTGGGACTCGAACCGGTCCCTGGTGGGGGGAAAAAATAATGAAAAAAATTGCACTAGGGAATCGTGGGACTTCAGACAGGGCTCGTGGGGTTTATGAGGATTGGATGTGACCAACATAGGAAAAATTCATTGGTTCAGATCGAAGATTAATTTGTCTGAGCATACGCCATTAGAGAAAAGAGAGGACCTGAAATACATTAAAAATAAATAATCTCGAAAATTAACCTCAAATAAGAAAAAAAACTTTCTAATCCATGTAAATGATACAGGTGGACTCTCTCTACGAAAATCTTGTCTACAAGAATTTTCTCCGTACAACAAATATATTTTTTATCCCACAGCATTTTTTATCCATGGATTCTCTTCAAAGAAATTCTCCATACAAAGTTTTTTTTCCAGTCCCTTGAATTTTTTGTTTTGTGGTGAAAGTCTACCAGCATCATAAAAATAGGGTATAATCTCATTAAGACGAATCTTGTCATAACAAATGAATGCTTACAGCAAGTATTTTTCCTTTTAAATAACTACTGTGATCTCATTTTTTTCATCAAATTTTTGTTTATAACGAAGCTTTTTTAAGGTCCCAAACACTTTGACATAACAAGATTTTACTGTACAGTATATGCTTGCAAATTCATGTACTGTATAATTAGTCGGGGGTGCCTGTTCCCACCAGGGCATCACTTTCTGTGGGATATTTAAAATATTTTCTGATCATTTAAGCATTCCAACTGCTTAAGATCCATGAATAATCTTGTACTTGCACTCAATGCACCAGTGCATGAGCATGGGAGTTTCATTACATGCACAGATCCCAAGCTACACAGTCCAAAAGGTTCTCACGAATTCGAAAATTCGGCAATGATAGCATTTCACACATTAAAGCACATCTCGTGTTTTGGATGAACCAGTAACCTCGAGCACGCACATGTATGTATTGTGTATGTATACAGTAGGTCGAATTTTTGAAGAGGCAATTGAATCAATCTATTGCATCTTTTAAATCTGTACATTAACTCATGAATCTAAAAACCTATCTACAGAATTTATAAAGCTTCGTTGCAAAAAGCAATCTAAGGAATAAATGTGCCTACGATTGGTCAATCTTTCAATGCAAAACTGGGATAAGCACATCAACTTCAGCTGTTACAGAAATTTGCATCCTCGGACTGAAGTGGGATGGAAATTGTTCATGGCTAGAATGAGACAAAATCTATTCCCCATTGCAGGAGCTCTCAATATATATTTTTTTACATGGTAAATTAACTAATGTTAAAAAAAACATAAAATAGACGTTTAAGCACTAAAAAAAAGGGGGAAAATAATTAACCTTCGATTAGAATTTATGTACGAAGGGGAAAAACCCGTTTTGATATTGTCTTGACAAGTTACCACATTAACAATATGAATCTCTTCTGTCTTTCTCGCGACGCAAAGTTACAGATACGAACCACTGATGGGCAATCCTTTTTTCGCTTTGACGTGGTTTTCTTTCTGTTTGCGGGAAGCAGCTGCAGCAGGACTCGAACCAGGCGTATCCACGTGATTAGCATTAGCCCAATCATCATTCTTGGGCTCCTTGGGGTAAAGCTTTCGGTCGAGAGAATCCCGGGGATTTCTTGTGCGGGGTTTCAGTCTCGGATCATTTGCGGGAACATTCTGCGAATAAGATTCAAGATTTAGCGACGACGAGTTCGAAGACGAAGAAATACCAATGCAGGATTGAAAAACTCTTTGAACGGAAGCGCATCAGACTAACAAATCTCAGAAATACACATATTAAAGCAGAAGCAGCACGAAGGAACAATTACCAAAAGTTCGAAATTCTCAAAATCAGGTTAGAAATGAGTCAGTTTACTCATACTTGGGTTTTGAAGCTTCCTTTGAAATTTAAAATCTTGTTCTTTTGAAACTCTATCATTTCTACTTTCGCACTTACGCGACCATCTTGAATTGACGCGTGTGCGCTTGCTTTTTTTTTTTACATGATCTTCGGTACTTGATTTTTTTTTGCATGTCTTTAAAAATTCTATGGCAGAATTTGCTGATGGAATTAAGATGTCTTGATCAAAAAAAACGTCTGACACTTCAGCAAAGTTTACGGTAACGAATATCGGCATGTAGGACGACGCCTGAAATCGCAGTACAGGTATTTCTCGTGATTTCTCAGGAAAGACAAATTATTTGATGATCTCTGAATTCCTTCCACACGTAAAACGCATTTCTCCTACATTTTTTTCCTACAAAAAGAAGCAATGGATATTTTTAGATTTTGTTCATAATTTGGCTGACGAACCTCTTGGTCTTTCAAAATAATGCATTTTCCAGGGAAGCAGGTACCATCGTTCGGATCGACAGCAGTAATAATCTCATCGAGCTGATTGTCCGTGGCCATCTGAGTAGCTCCAGTTGTAGCCCTGGAAGAGACAAAACGGATTCATCATAATTATTTCCACATTTCCATAGATGAATAGACGGTCTCACACATGATGCGTTATGAAATAAGTAACGCCAAATGAAAGAAAAAAAACGACTGCCGCACTGAAAAAAAACATCTAATCGAATTTTAAATCATTACCTCAAGATTTAATGTGCCTCAAGTTTTAAAATACAAAAGGCTTGCTTCTTGAATAGTCCAGAATTTTTTAACCTCCCAGACGTTGATGATCATGATCTGCACTCGAATTTAAACTGAAAATTTAAATGAGCGTCTGACACTTCCTTTTAGTTTTCATAATGCGACATTGCGATCAATAATATCGGTCACAAGTTGCAATTTTCCTCAAAGAAAATTCGTCATTCTTTTTTAAAAGATACATCACAATTATTTGAAAATCGATGCACTTTTTGGTCCACCCTGAACAATAAAGTTTCTCAAACACGTGACTTTGCAAAGTCAATTTACACGCAAACACTTTTTTTCGGTTTAAAGGGGCTGAAAGCTTGAGGTTCAATTCATATTCGCAATAAATGATTTCACGAGTTATTACAAAAAGCAAGAAAGAAAAAAAATGCACACGAGACTTTCAATATTGAACTAACAATTTGGTCTGCTTCATGGCAGGAGGGGACGAGTTTTCGGCATTCTGGGTGACGTCAGGTTGAGGGACCTTTTCCCAGTCGAAAGGATCACTGTCCTTGACACCACGTTTCTTCATACATCTCTCAAGCACACCGTGCAATAAAGCGTAATTCGGTTTGTCCCAGTAGTCCAGGCTTTGCACATGATCCAGAAATTGGCGGAAGTCCGACGGCATGTGCTTCAACAGCGAGCGATGATCGTATTTTTCCTTCATCACTCCGACCTGATCAAAATCAACGAATATCACGAGTCGAGAATAAGATCACAACATCAAATTAGCAATTTCTTCTTTCGAATCCACTGATTTCACCACTTGAAAAAACTACCAGTATAATCAAGTAAAATTTCTGAATGTTTGCTCCTGGAGAGGCAGAGATTTTCATCCAACAACCCGAAAGCAATGAACAAAATAAACTGGAAATTCAAGAAATCATATTAAATTCAAGGGACGTCCGGGTTTTGGCGTTGGAATTTTATTCCTGAACTAGCTTAGTAATACTTGACTAAAACGTCGACTAATCGGCATTGTAAGACCATCTCGAATACACAGCCTCATTTTCAGTTCTCGAGATTACCATCAAGTACGTCAACTCCAGACACGGAATAAACAACGAGGAACTTGATCTTGACGAGTGAATAATCAAAACAAATCATGTCTGCGCAAAATTAGTCGGCGGGAACCTAATACCCACAACCCGATTTTTCATCGACGTTCAACGTGTACGCGGGTGAGAAACGAATTTTTCTACGCAGCCAAAAAAAAAATTTGAACAGAATGAAGCACAAAAAATGAGACGAAGGAATTCGAATTTAAAATTTTAATTCAATCCTTTTATTTTTTTATTTCACGAAGCATTTACGATGGAAAATTTTTGAATGGTTTTCCGTGAATTTTTGAACTACTTTTCGGGGAATTGGAGAATTCAAATTGTTTTGCGAACTGAACTCNTAATCAAAACAAATCATGTCTGCGCAAAATTAGTCGGCGGGAACCTAATACCCACAACCCGATTTTTCATCGACGTTCAACGTGTACGCGGGTGAGAAACGAATTTTTCTACGCAGCCAAAAAAAAATTGAACAGAATGAAGCACAACAAATGAGACGAAGGAATTCGAATTTAAAATTGTAATTCAATCCTTTTCTATTTTTTTCAATTTCACGAAGCATTTATGATAGAAAATTCTTGAACGGTTTTCCGAGAATTCTTGACCTACTTTTCCGGGAACTAGAGAATTCAAATTGTTTTTCGAACTGAACTCTTAAACTAGTTAAGCTTGCAAAACGATGACAAAATTCTTCTAGTTTCCAAAACGTTACACAACCATGTTCCGTGCATTAAAACAAGGACAGTTGAAAAATTGGAAGACGGGTTTGAAGTGGGATCCAATGATATTTTCTTTTTCGCATCAACTCAATTTTGCCACAATGGATGGTTAAGGAAAAAATCGATCACCAGAACAGCATATTTTTCACATTACATCCATGTCTTCTCTTGAAGTTCAATTATTCTTTCACGATTTTCTGAAAAGTCTCAGTGCAATGAAGTACAGTACTGAATCTCAAGAAATATTACGCAAAACTTCAAGTTATATTCCTACAACGTTCATAATCTGCAAGTGGCATCAAACAGATGTGGCACTGTCAAAAACAAAGATGAAACAAATTTCCAGAATTGGCACTTCAAAAGTTTTTAAATTGGTTCTTTGACTTCAATGGGAACATATTTGGTTCTTCTGTTTACAAAAAATTGAGGAAAAGTCCCCAGCATACAGTTAGACCCCCACATGCAGACACCTTGACATGGGGACAATTTGACATAGGGACATTTATTTTTCAATAAAAAAAAATAAAAAGGACCAACATATGGACACTGACTCAACATGAGAACATTGCATGATAAAATTGCCAATACATTTCAGGAAAATTGACTTTTACTAGGCTTAATTGCATTATTGGGTTGAAAAGATATTCACTGAATCAAATTCAAGTGGCAAAAACATTTTTTTCATCAAATTCTGAAGAATATTTCTTTCATAAAACACCAATTAAAAATTATATAAAGTAAGTCTAAGGGAAAACAAGACTCAACTTAGGGACATTTTGACTTAAAGACACTCTTGATGCACCAATTATGTCTGCATCAGGGGGTCTCGCTGTATTTAAACAAATTCTGAACTTTGAGAAACAGAAAATAACTGTGCTGACAAAAACCATGCAAAATCTGATCTTTGGCATGGAAGACCAAGCAAAAGACAAAAAAAATCTGTCTACACAGTAAAGGATGATGGGAAAAACTCTGAAAAATAATTTTTTTTAAATTAGCTTGCTTTGGATTGTGAAAGAGAATAAATTGATCGTAACATTTATTTTCAAGTCTTGTGCATATAAATTCCTCAATTTGTTCAAGAGACATCAACATTTTTCGAAATACAATTTTCTTTAGTTTAGAAATGTTGGGAAAGGATTCATATCCACAGACTTTGTCAATATGTGGGGGCATAATTTTTCAGTTTCAAGTGTCCCCAAGTTAAATTTTACATATGTCAGGGTGTCTGTATGCCTTACTGTATGCAAGTGGACTCTCTACGTAGTCCACAACAAAATTCGAGGCACCTGAAAAAAATTCGTTGCAGAGAGAATTTTGTTGAAGAGCTAAATTTCGTTACGCAGAGAAAATCGTTATACAGTACAGTCAAACCTCTTTCAGTCAAATTTCAAGGGACCCACAAATAAATTTGACTTAGGGAGGTTTTGATTTGTAGGGGGGGGGGGGGGTTGAATTTCATAGGTTGGAACTATAATACTGTACAAAGCCCTTTTTGCTGGGAAATTTAGAAAAAATGTAAATGGTGATATTCTGAGGCTTGAATGGCTTCTTATTTGAGTTGAAAGGCTGCTGAACTTGGAGACAGGGGTTCATTTGTCCAATAAAGTCTTTGATTCCTTTAAAACACTTGAATTTCTGTTTGCATTGCTTTTTTTCATTTTTTTATAGAAAATTAATGGCCAACAGGCCACAGAAAATTCGACTTTTGGAGGTTTGAGAGGAAACGCTTTCAACTTAGGGAGGTTTTTAATCTATTGGTTCCAAGGGGATTCAAATGGGGACTTGAAAAAAATCAACTTAGGGGGGTATTCGACTTGGGGAGGTTCGAGTTATCGAGGTTCACCTGTAGAAAAAAATCGCTGAGAGAGCCCACCTCTATAATCTACTGTATTTAGGAGAGGGGGGGCAGGAGGAACACAGAAAGTTTACTTTTTCATTCAGCATTACAACAAAGGTCGTTACAAAGAAAAGAAAAGAAAAAAAAGTACCCTTGTAAAGGAATGTCCAAGAGGAACGAACACACACACACAAAAGCGAATTTTTCATTTCAGCAGCGACAACACCGACGACGAACCTGTTCCTTATCTTTGATTTTTCTCCACGGAAGAGAGCCGTTGACGAACTCCACCAGCATGTAGAACAACGACCAGAGGTCATCGTGTCGCCCCATTTCCTTGTTCTTGTGGGCGTTGAGGCTGGCATAGCGCACCGTGCCGCGAAATCCCGCGGCTGCTCGCGGAGTACGCACTTCCCCGGTCGCGTTCGTGTACTGCCTCGCCAGTCCGAAATCCAGCATAAACACCTTCCGTCCTAAATGCTGCGCCCGGCCCATGGCGAAGTTGCTCTGTTGATTAAAAAAAATATGTATATATATTTGACAAAAAAGTCGAAAAACGAGGTACAGTACATTCAGGAAATTACGGTCAAATTTCGTTAAATACCCCCCTACTCGGTAACCGCCAATAAATTTTGAAAAAATAAAAATTAAACCATCTCCCCTCATTATAATAATAACATTGGAAAGCCTGTTAGAACGCAATCCCCAAAAGATACGGCCATTGAAAAGTTGCTCTGGGGAAACAATATTTGACAAAAAATGCATGAGAAATACTGTACCATACACTCAAACCCTGTTCTAAACGTCCCCCAATAAGCCACCACCCACCGAGTTATTAAAAAAAAATATATACAGTGAGATCCCCAGATGTGGACATAATTGGTGCATCAAGAGTGTCCCAAAGTTGAGTCTCATTTTCCCTTAGACTTACATTATATAATTTTCAACTGGTGTTTTATGGAAGAAATACTCTTCAGAATTCCATGAAAAAAATGTGTTTGCCACATGAATTTGACTCAGTGAATATATTTGCAATGCAATTTGAACATTTTGAGCATTGAATAGTGTACCTCTGTACAGTACATTGAAATATTGGCATCCATAAAAATAACATCCAAGTCACAAAGAGAGAAGGAAGTCCCTTGGTGCTATAGGGAATTTTTTCAATTAGCTCAATGTATGGGAAAGTGATGGGAAAAATATCAAAGAATTTTTTTGCATAGATCTTAGGGTTGGAAATATCTGTTTCCTGCAATTAAGCCTAATAAAAGTCAATTTTCCTGAAATGTATTGGCAATTTTATCATGCAATGTCCACATGTCAAAACAGTGTCCATATGTCAGGCCTTTTTATGCCTTTTTTTTATTGAAAAAGAAATGTACCTCCATCAAATTGTCCACATGTCAAGGTGTCTGCATGTGAGAGCCTCACTGTAGATGCAAATTTCCTTACTTTCTTCAAATTAAAATGTCATTCTTGATGTAATAATCACTCCCTGGAGGGGGCTTCTTCATCATTCAAGTATGACGCACACCTCTCTGAAAATTGTTGCCAAAAATATTGTGCTTGCATAAGATGCGCACCAAGCTTTTTTTCTTGCAATTTTTGAGAAGAAAAAATGTGCGCGATACTCGCACAAATACGGGAATACACCGCGTTCCCACAAGTACAAATACAGTATACCTTCAGGTCCATTGGGGAACATTTCCAACAACTGAACAAATATGAAACAGCGACCTGAGATCAGCCGAGTCCGAAGCAGTTATGTAACACAATATCAAGCAATCATAAAAGAAAGAGCAGGGATGAGTAAATGTGGAAATGAGCGAGAACATAAAAGATCAAGTACTGCACCAGAATAAGAATTATCTGAGGATTAATTTCGAGAATTTATGAATTTCAATTGAAAAATCGTTGAATACAGTTGAAACTCGATGAATCAATCCTCCCTATGTTGAATTTTTTAATGTCCCTGCCTGGATTCCTTGAAAATAATGCATTAAAAAATCCTCAACTCCAAGGCTTTCCTCCTCAAAGCTCCAGTAACTCAAATTTTCTGGAGGCCTCTTGGCTATTATTTTCCTGACAAAGGAATGAGACAAGCGATGAAAATTTAAAGGAAGCGTTTTGAAAGGAAGTGAAAGACTGATAAGGCAAATAAACCCTTGTGTTGCAGAGAAAATGAGAGATTTTTCTTTTTTCATCCAATCCGAGGCCAGGGAACATGCATGAATGTTCTGGAATTTTCCGGCCAGTTCACCTGACCAGACAATTCCAAAAAATCAATAAAAGCTCAAATAAATTCGAATTTATAAGTCAGTCTGTCCTGAACTCTCAAAGGAAAATCTTCTCCTTCACTATTCCTGATTTGTGCACAAATCTGTGATTATTTTTTTATGCTCTGTTCTGATCTTGTGATTCAATTATGTTGAGTGGATTGATTGAATTTACCCCTTGAATTCCTTATCTTATTTGACTCTGCTGAAAACATTCAATACAATTTGTTAAAACTAGGAACATATATTCAAGGCAACCCTCTTTTGAATATGTGTTCTTGGCCTCAAAAGGCTGATTGCCGGTGTTTTTAATTATTTCTTTTTGTGATCCTTGATCACACCTTGTCTCAAACTCCAGCATCCTGTCAAATCATTTATAAAGCAATTTAATGCTTAAGACTATCACCAGTTACAATGTCCTCCAATTCTTCTTCCTTTTCCAACAACAACAAAGCTTGTAGCACTAACTCAAAACATCTTTAACTAATTTTTTTGCTAGTCCCTTCTTGAAGTTTGGCTTGAAAAGGTTTGACCAAACGATGAAAAACTGGTGAAGATTTTCAAAATTTGTAGGTAGGCTTAGGTTTGCAATTTTGTGTATATACAGGTGGAATCTCCACAACAAAATTCAAGGAACCAAATAAAAATTCATTGTACAGAGAATTTTGGTGTAAGGAACCCTTATATCAGGCAGAAATAATCTTTTGTCCTAATGAGCAATGGGAACAGAGAAAATTGCCAAAGACAAGATACTGTATTTACTCAAGTACCACGCGCACCTTTTTCCTCAAATTTCACAAGAAAAAAGGGGTGCATGTCATAAGCTGGTACAAATTTTTCAAGAAGTTTTAGGAAGTTATGTGTGCATTATACTTGATTATAATGGAGAAATTTGGAACAAATGTACCAAAAAAACTTGTTTATACTGAAAAGGTTGAAAATTGATCAGATTTTTATTCAATTCATGTCTGAAGTCACATTTTTTGTTATTTTTGAAATTTTTTGGATTTAGATTCACTAAAAAAAATGGGGTGTGCATCTTACTCCGGGGATATGGTTTTAGCAAAATTTCCAACTGAAAAACCCCTGTGCGCGCCTTACTCCAGGGCGCGTGGTACTGAAGTAAATACGGTAATTGTACTGTACTTGGAGTCCACCTGCACTCGCTGATTTTTTTTTTTTGCACTCACTCTTTCAATCACTCGATTCTTTTCAATATGCACGATCTTCAGAATAAAACGAAATCAAGAAAAATATTTTACGCAGCCACTGTGAAGCTATGCACTCACGGGCTTGACATCACGATGCAGGAAGCCGACTTCGTGGATATTTTCGATGGCACGAAGGATCTGAACACCTAGCCGCAACGTCGTGGACAAGGAAAACGTGCCACGCGGCTGACTACGTCTCAATTCGGCTAGGTTCCTAGCCTGAAGCTGCATTACCACGTAGTTGAACCTTTCATTTCTTCCACAGCCAATAAACCGACAAACGTGATCTTTCCCTGCAAAAAAAAAAAAAAAATATCGTCATATATTCAATTAACTTTGAAAGTCGTCGAAAAGTATGCCGTACGTACCTTGCAGTTTTTTCAAAACTGCCACTTCCATCTTCAATACTTGCTTCTGCTGTTTGGCTGACTCAAGTTTCAAAGCTACAGCTTCTTTGCTGATCAGATCAATGCCTTCATAAATTTCCCCGAAGCCACCGCCACCAATTTTCTTGGTCTGAAATAAAATAAATAAAAAATATTGAAGAAATGAATAAACGATCGTTCAAAACAATCCGATTCATTCGAACGAAATAAATCCGCTCGTATTCGATCAAATCGCGAGGTTGACAGCCCAGCATAAAAAACTGTCATCAGAGGACTGTGAATCAAAATTTAAATCTGATAAACAATTGATCCAATCACAGAAATGATTTTAAAATCGCTGCCTCTCCTTAAAATTATTTTCCCATCATTTAAGGATGAGCGAATTAGCCTCATTTTACAATACTTACAACAGTTTAATTTGCAGGTGGACCAGTATTAAAAGTTGTTTTTAATTCAAAATGGGTATTTTTATATGTGTACTTCACAAGCATTTGTAATGCGTCGGTTCCGACAGAAAAAAATAAATAAAAAAGAATTTACTGCACCACCATTCACTCATCAAATAAATGAAGAAGGATACACCGAAAAATAAGTTTGCCGCTAGGATAACATTCAGAGTCTAGACAAAAGGCTGTCTCTCAACTGTCGTCTTTTTCAAGACCCAGATTTAAAAAAAAAAAAGAAACATTTCGAAACTTTCTTCGGGATCAATGGACAACGATAATACTGGTAAAAAAAACCCAAAATATGCATTCCAGCAAGAAAACACACTGTAAAATCGTTGTAATACCAAGTTAAACGGAATGCGGTATAAAAAAAAACACTGAACAAAATTTTCTCATGAAAAACAAAATTAGCGCGAACATAAATCAACCCTCTTCTTCATCCTTTCACGAACCAAATAATAAAACTACAAATAATCCTGCTTAAATTTTCCAGAAATTCCTCGAACACTGACGATTCGAGCAATAAAAAGTTCAAGATTTGATCTCTAGCGCAAAAAATATGTACACCAAAGACGCTATGGCACTCAATTCAACTCGAATGCGAAAAATTACGACGCTCATGACAGTACAGTACAGTACCAAATTTCGAAACTTCTTCCAGAATTCGTGGAAATTAATCTTTCGAGTCATAAAAATATCTAAATCTGAGCTATATATCTCAAGAAAAAAAATGCGTACAGTATAATAAAATACAAGCACGCCATCGTATCACTTTCAAATTTGATTCGGAAAAACATATATTCATCAGACTTGATGGATCTTTCGATTCACGAAATTTCAAAATTCGAACTCTCGTTGGAATATAGCCTTTCAGTACTGCTGTACCAACTCGAATTTTTTATTAAATCACTCACGACGATACAGAATTTTAAACCTTTTCCGGAATTTATGGAATGCGATGAAAAAGGTCATAAAATATACTCAATCGCAAAAATGAAAAAAATAAAATCTAAAAACGTCACGGCAACACTTGTTACTCAAATACGTACACTAAAGACAGTAACGATCATCGAGAAAATTTCAGAGAAGATGCTGACCAGAGTAAAAAAATTAACAATAAAAATAGCGGATCTGAGATTTCAGCTCCTGATTTAAAACTCGACCAACCATAAAATATGGGCAATAAAAAAATAATAAAATCCAAAAACGTCACGGCAACACTTGTACCTCAAATACTGACACGTAACGACGGTACCAAAATTCGTTTTGAAATTTTCAGAGAAGCTACTGACCAAAGTCTAAGATAAATTAAGATCTAAGCTTCAGCTCCATGCCAACACCAGAATGTCACTCGCAACTCAAATCTTAAAAAAATAAAAACCCCCCAATTTTGACACTCACGACTTTCCATCGCTCCTTCACAACGTGACCAGGCTGCAAAAGATCCTCAGTCGTGGCCGAAGAGCTCATCATGCGGTAACTGCGGAGACGCGGCGAACGAAAAAAGGTTCAGACCACAGTTCGTGGGTGAGATCGACCTCAAACCGCGTCTATCGCCACAGCTGCCATGACTAGCAGAGGGTATCACAGATCTGATAACTGCTTCACCAAGGGAGAGAAGAGAAACACACACACACACAGGAAAACGGGATGAATAACAAACTTAAAACACCAACGATTACCCGAAGGCGTTGCACACAACGGGTACTACACGGCAAGGTCGCCGAGGTTTCCTCTCCCAGCATCAGGCGCCACGCGAGCCTTCTAAACAAAGAGCTTTTCACGCATTCGTATTTTCGGGCACTTCCGCGGTTTTCTTGAGAGTAAAGTATTTTTCGCACTATTTTGGTACATTCCACAACTGACCACCACCAACACAGAAATGACCCACCTTTGACACTCCGGCTTACAGTATTCTTCTCAACTGAGAGTGAAACTCTACAGACCATGTCCAACTTTCCTGATAAAATAGATACACAATGAGACCCCCACATGCGGACACCTTGACTTGGGGACAATTCAACTTAGGGAAATTTATTTTGCAATATGAAAAATCAAAAAGGCCCAACAAATGGACACTGACTCAACATGAGGACATTTCATGATAAAATTGCCAATACATTTCAATAAAATTGACTTTTATTAGGCTTAATTGCAGGAAACAGATATTTCCAACCCTTAGATATATGCAAAAAAATTCTTTGGTACTTTTCCCATCACTTTCCCATCCATTCAGCTAATTAAAAAAATTCCCTATAGCACCAAGGGACTTCCTTCTCTCTTTGTGACTTGGATGTTATTTTTACAGATACCAATATTTCAATGTACAGTACTGTACAGTAGTATACTATTCAATGCTCCAAATGTTCTCATTGGGTTGAAAAGATATTCACTGAATCAAATTCAAGTGGCAAAAAAATTTTTCATGAAATTCTGAAGAATATTTCTTCCATAAAACACCAATTAAAAATTATATAATTTAAGTCTATGGGAAAACAAGACTCAACCTAGGGACAATTCAACTTAGGGACACTCCTGATGCACCAATTGTGTCCGCATCTGGGGGCCTCCCTGTACATACAGTGCCTCTTCCAAGGACCAATAAAAACAAGCATTTATGTATGGGGAAAAAAGAAATACCGGAAATTGTAATTGGTGATATTCCAGGCCTCTAATTGCTTCCTAAATGAGTCGACAGGATGCTGAACTCGGAGGCAAGGGATTATTTGTCCAATTAGTCTTTCAAGTCCTTTCAGAACACATCAAGTAACATTTTCATTGCTTTTCTCCGTAACTCATTTTAAAGGAGGCATGAAAAGTAAAGCCTTGGATTTAGAGACGTTTTCAATGCGCTGTTTCTAAGGGAATTCCTCCAGCGACTCGCAAAAAAATTTAAAAAGGGAGTTTTGAGTTTTCGACTGCAAATACTGCGTACAGTGATTGTGATTTACATCGAATAAATTAAGGTTAATTTTGTTTGTTTATAGTTTGTTGTCAGACATCATCGGAATGATGACAAAATACAAATTGCGAGCCTCTTTCATTTTAAGTTCGGTAACTAATCCAAAACAAATTTTTCAATTGAGTTTTCGTCTCGTTTTAGTCACGTACGGAACATATATTTTTCACGGAAAAATCATTCTCGATCCGGTTCTTGATGCTACGTAGACTTCACAGAAAGGATCCTCGATATTTACTCCGTAGATTTTAATCTCAACTCGCTGAATTCGCTGCTTCATCCAGGATATTTCAAGAGAATTTATATCAACTTTTTGCCCATTCTAATCATCACAACGGACACTCGTTCGAGGCAAAACCGCGAGTTATTTTCGCAATCACATTCGGAAAACGCTGTTTCAAGACTTTCCACTGAGACACTGAAACGCGAGAAGTTCCCCACAAAGCACGCATCGGAGCGGCTTTCACGCACTGCCTTAGTCGGGTCAAAAGCATTTTTGTTTAGTTAAAATCTTAAAAATGGTTCCAGTATTGGTTGGGTGCTCAAAGGTCACATTAGGAAAACAGTTCAGCAACAAAACTGCCCAACATCACTCGTGTAAATATTCAACAGGCAAGGAAGGTGTTTTCCTCTTTCTCACCGATTCATTCGGAAAGAATCCCTTGTGTTATTCACCAACGAAGGACGAGTTTTAAAAATGACAATTGAAGGCTCTTCTGGGTGAATATGCACCTGCACAAAAAGGCGTGGGTACAATAACGTTTTCGCATAAAATAAGCGCACGCACCGAAATGGCTTTTCGCACAGAAGATCAGAAAACATGTCACAAACGCTCTTCGGTGAAATTGGTGAACTTGACTTAATAATGTACTTTTGAAGAAACCTGTTCTATTTGCTTTTTCGTTGAATAACCGACTCTCTTTGTAAAGCAGGAAGAACTCTAAATATGTTCGACGTTTAATGATATGAAAATTCTACTCCACCCTTTCAATGACACAAAGAACACCTTTCTTTCACACTTGCGACACTTCCGGTTCTGTCTTCACATATCCACAACTGGACACGGTAAAAAAAAAGGAAGACATTCGCGCACTGCACTCATCAGCGCAGTTTGACACCCAAGTCTCGTACGCACAACTTGCACACGAATCCCATATCCGCTTTCCAAGAAAGACACGAACAAAAATTACTTGAAGTAAATAAATCACGGCACAGGTTCCCCCATTCCATCACAGATTTTGTAGCGCATTCAGCGGCAACAAGGGGATACTAAGAATTACAAGAAAGCAGAAGGCGCCCAGTTTAAAGAGAGAGAATACATAAACATACTGACATTCGTAACTGGAACGCGACAGCATAAGAAAAATTGGATCACAAGAGGTCGATGGCTTCCATCAGCAAAGGTACTGAGCGGTTTTGCCACTTGAGAGAAGCATGACGAAGTATCCTGCACGAAATTCAGCTCACGTATGCGGTGACAATATTGGAGAATACATTTTGAGAACTAGCACACCGCATTCAAGCATGTTTTCGGGGCATGAATCTTTGAAAGAAATATTTCAGATGCTCTTTCAACTCAAATACAGTAAAAGTAGCCATCGATTACAAGACGAACCTTTATTTGCTGAGCAAGAAAATGAGTTTATTCTTGCTAGCGAAGAATAAACTATAATCATTCATAGCGAAGTTCTGAACCGAGAGTATGTGTAGTACTGTACAAACTCAAGTTACTAGCTCATCTCGCAGAACACGCCCAATAGAAACAAGGAAAAAACTATCACGCCAAGAGCTGAAAATAGTGAAGATTCGTCGGATCGAATTTTATAAAATTTTGCTGAATAAAATCACAGCTGTCGGAAGGAATCGTACAGTTCCCGTTCAAACCTAGGACAACCGAGCATTTAATATGAACATTCATTCTTTCAGCCAATTTACAGCGCGTTTTACATTTGAGCAATAGAGTACGTCACGAAGAATTTCAACCATGGGTGTTCTCAATAAGACGTTTCCTCGGGAATCGTAGTTCGACACTTCCTAGTCAAAATATTTATACACATCGATAACTAATAGTACATATACTTGCTTCGTTTGAGAATAACGTTCTCTTCGGTACTGCACCACCAAAACAAACAATCTGTCATAAACATCCCATAAAACTTGAAGATCACGGAATTGAGGAATCAAATACAACACGGGGATCCGTAATGCCCAACGATGGCTTTTGATTGAACATCAGTACCGGAAAAAGGAGAAACTAAATACTATACATCGTGATCACAATAGGCTGGCACCAGAGATTCAGCCCAACAAAATTATTCCGGAAAGACTAGCCCGCGAATCTTCAAACTGAATAGGGAAACACAGGTTCCAACAGGCAATAGAGATTCGGAATGGCAGCAATATTTTCGACGTAATAGTTTGACGAGCAAAAATCTTTCGAAGCTCAGGGGAAGTCCGTAAACTTTAATCTTGCACCCTTTTCACATCGAGAAACGTCGAGCAGAAATCTTGATGGCTCGGTGGTTCAAAGAATGATTCAAAAGTAACTCACAGGATCAACGCTGGCAAGGCGTACTTCAGGTACTCTTCTTTTTCCCCTGATTAATTATGCAATGATCTCAAAATGTCAAGTATCCCACGGATACTCACGGAGCCACGATTTTATCAACCGTATCAACCGCGCCACTCGAGACACATATGCAGCACCTAAGACCCAATCGCCGAAATGTAATTTCATTTCGGGAGGCTCTTGCGATCACGCCTGTACAGCGTCAAGAAATTCTTCTTCACTCAAGGAACAAGGTTTGTCCGATGATCCCCTCCTGGCCGAATTCACTGATATCACTCCTCCTCCGCAGAATAGTCTTCGTCGAATCTTACGTACCAGGGGAAATTGCAACAGAGTGGAATTCACGATTGCAAGCGCGAGCGATGTGCAATTGACCACACCCACTGTCGGATTCAGCAACATTGGTCAGAATCGGTCCACTGAATTGTAGCAAGAAGACCTCTCTAACTGAACCGTGGCTCTTTTTGGGTCGCTCACGCATGCTTCTGCCCAGCATCCGGACTCCGCACGTCAAGAGTTGTTGAATGGAGATGCGATGCTTGGGCATCATATCGCACGTCACGACATCACGGAGCTTCTACTTTAATAAACCATACTCGCCTTCCCACTAATCCTTAAAAGAATTGACCATTTCAAGAACCAAAGCTCATCACATAAACTAATAGGGTACCCATCGCAGAATGACCTGTCCCGTTCGCCCAGGTCTACCCATTGTAGGTTCAATCACTCACGTAATCGATCAATTATATCTTGTGTGTCACCTTGTGCGCTTGGAGCGACACCTCCGTTGCCGCCGATAGACCGGACAGTTGTAAGAGCCACAGTAGGACGGGTGGGAAAGCCAACATGCCCGATTAGCAATACTGTATAAGGTACAGTAGTGTACAGTAAGAGCCGGGCCCTTAGTAGCGACACCTATCCGTATTAATTTAAGAACTAACACCCGAACGACTCGCCCACCCAGTTATCCTCAGGAATGGAGATGGCTACCCTGATCGGAGGGGTGAGGCACATTCTCGCCGGAGCCGGATCGCACGCCGTCAGAACTCCTCTCCCCTGTGCCCCCCATCCCCTCAAGCCCGGCACCCAACACTCTCTCTCCTGCGGTTGTGCATGAGTGACTTCAAGAATCGGAAATACCTTGCTTATTCAGGAATGGGTGTAGCAGGTATACTAACTACAGTCCTAAGAAAATGATTTGTCCATATATTTGTGAAATGATAAGATGGGTTGTTCCATAGGTTTTTCAAATGTGAAACATATTCTAGGAAATGTGGTTTGAACTTTGAGCAAAACATTATAGCTTTGGATTGCTGAAAAATCAGATTTAATGGGTAGAGAAGGACAAGAGTGTGCCGCAATAACAGCTATAGGTTTTAAAAATGTAGTATTGAGGAGACAAGATCAATTATATGGCATTGCCTTTATTATTGAAAGGATAGAAGTTCTTAACAAGATTATTGTTTGAACAAAAAGACAATAATAGGAGAGTTAAAAAGAATACATTTTGACTCATGCAATATTCCATCACAAAAACTAGTTTTCAGTCCATTTATGTCAAAGCACCAAACCTATGTTCATTTATAGTGTATTTATTGATGAAGAATGTGCAGGCAAGAATTTAATGAAGCATTTCCAAAAGCTTTACAAATCCCAGCAAAAAATGGGGTGTGGAAGCAGGAAGTGTGGTGGTCATGGTATGTTCTCCCTATAGTGCCACATACACCATGCAGAAAGGGGTCCACCTTCACATCAAGCCTCCTACAGTTCCTCCATCAGCACTGCCAATTTCTGGCCATGAGGAACCCCAATGATCATGCCCATGATG
>CAJPEX010000622.1:0-73807 GCA_905338405.1 Notodromas monacha
AATTATTGAGAAGTTCCAATTTCAACAGAGATGGGTCGCGATCATGAACAAAATTTTGAGGAAATATTTGAGGCCACAAGCTTCATGTGTTTGTTTCTCAGCAATATAACAAATAAAAATGGTCGCCTGGTGGAATCAAGGGCGGAAAGGAATTATAAACCAAGCAATATGCTACATAGTGATTGTGATTATACGATTCAAATTGAGCAAGCAATACTGACATGAAAGTTGAGAAGAATTCCAAAAGCTTTGTTAAATGCCTCAAAGCTATCATGTGGATCAATGTCCAGTGGTGGATTAGGTTAGTTTTATAATTATATGCATAGTGGATGATGAGTTGTGCACACTTCAGTGATTTGTATTCTGCCATCGCGCCAATAATCTGACAGTGGCATCCAGAATTTCTCTAATCATTTTTTATCCTTGTGAAAGAGAAACAATGGGGCCGCCATTTATGGTGCCCTATGGTGCCCATTCTGCATTCTGCGGTTGCTTTATAAACATCTAGATCTATAAATGAAGGCATTTTCAATCTCAGTGGATGTTCTACTAATATTTTCTGTTACTGCTTGTGATTCCACTCCTGCCTTCAGTTAGGATGATGGAGAAAGAGAATCCTCTTTTTCTATTTTTTTTACAGCACAGGCATGATATTGAATTTTGTGAACTATAAAATATCGATGTCAAACTTTGCCATGAAGTCCATAATTTATAATTAGTACGGGTGTGGGGTGGTTTACTTGGAACTTATGTCTGGTGCACTCCGGAGAATGGAATTTTTGCAGAATATGCAAGAAACTAAGCAAATTCTTCATTACGCATGAATTTTCAATTTTAACTGAGCATCGGAGTAAGTGATTCAATGGGAAACAAACGCTTTTATTCTAGGTAGTGTGCTAAATTGATCAATAATCCAAATTTGGCATAGATTACAATGCCATAGATATCATGCGTAAGTTTATGCATGCAAAGCATCCAACCTTCTACGAATGCAGGAAAACACTTTGATTGAGACTTCTGTATTGAGATTTTTTCGGAATAGTCGATAAGGGTTCAAAGTATAGGAACACCCACGTGACCCACCCCAAGAAGTGACATTTGCAATGCTAAAACCGAAATAGAGGTGCGTCCTCTAGGATCAAGCTACTATTAATCTGAAGCCTCTCACAAATAGGTGACGCTCTTACTTATAAATATCACAATACAAAACGATGCATCGCCAAACACACCTACGTACATCACACATATTCTCCTAAAATGACATCACTGTACCGTATTTTTTTTTGAAAAAGTTCTTAGAACTAAATCAGACGTATGCTGTAGTACTGCACCAGAAAAGCCACAAAAATGAGCCATGCATTCCATGATCGGAATAAATGTGACTCGTTTTCCAAGAAATAGAGTCAGCGCCATAAGCGCTGGGAAAAAATCACCAGCACCCAGGGATGCTAATCTAAAAATAATTCAATCGGCATGCGGATGTTATCCAAATTACAGTATCTCAAATATTGCTCCTTTCCTTGCAGTGGATCTTTGTAGATAATCTTTCTTATTCAACGCGTTTCGGCTTGTTGGATGCCCTGAGATGTTGACGAAGTCATGAAAAACAAGGAGGAGAGTCTTCAACTAGGATCTATTCTTAGAACCTTGTTCCTCACATCCGTGTGGCACTCACGCAGGTCCGGAGATCCGTTGCGGGGTTGCTGGCGTGAGGAACCAGCCACACACACACGCCTCTTCACAGGACTGCGTAGGAAAATTGAGAACTGCTAAGAAAGACCAGCAATAACCTGATTAACATCCGAAATTTTTAATCAAATTTGTGAGACAAGTGAGTGAAAAGAGAGACCTAATATTTTTCGATCCATTGTGTTCTTTTTATATGATGTGTGAAAAATTGGTGCAAGTGATGACGATATTCCGTGAAGAACGAAAACACAACCAGAACCCTTGTATAAATATGTTTGCATTGAAACAATTTTAAAAATATGCGGCTTCGAAGTTCACTCGGGAGAATCCAGATTTTAAAATACCTATAAATGATCAAATACCTAAAATATTTCTCGCATACTGAGCTTGACAGCTGTAAAACATATTTTTCGACAATTCTGTAAAATTCGATTGACCTCTGAAGATGTTGGAATGCGGTTTTTAAATATTCAGAATGCTGGAATAACTTCTTCCTGTGTGTCGAAAAAATGAAAGTGGGAAAGCTGGGTGAAAAAATCTGCTCCAGAAAATCCCGCGGGAATCCTGAAGTACGTATGAATCTAATGTAGACAAAAAAAATTTCATTACTCTTAGATGCATTTTTTAAATTCAGAAGACTGAACGTCGCAAATAAATATGAGAATGTGAGAGTACGTGTTTAATGATTCAGACCAAAGAACAGATAGAACTGATCAAATCTTGCATGAATTTAGACGAAATAGCTACAGTATTTCGAAAAATTGGAAAAATACTGGATGGCAAAACTTATCTTTGTATTGACCCAAAGGAATTAATTTTTGTATATTTTGATCCTTATTTTTCCGATCGAGTGTACTGTATCAAAATGAATGAAAGTGAGTTGAA
Organism: Notodromas monacha; assembly: GCA_905338405.1. NCBI lineage: Eukaryota > Metazoa > Arthropoda > Ostracoda > Podocopida > Cyprididae > Notodromas > Notodromas monacha. The sequence goes on from CAJPEX010000622.1 coordinate 2,575, forward strand.
TGTACTGTAATCTGAGTAATATGGAGAAAAATTTCGTGTTGTTGAATAAGCTTGAATGATAATCGGAAAGGGTTTCCCTAAAACGTTGTTTTTTTTCTTCGTTGCAGACACCTCATAGAGATTTCAATTACCGATGTTTTATAGTGTAAACACGAATTTGAAGTGACGAATTTGTATCGATTTGACGAGACATTTGAATTAAGATATCGCGATTCACTACGACGAGTTCCAGAGATAGCTGCGACCTCTGGTAGTAAGACATGGTGACGAAGTTACGGCCTCCAATTGAGTTGTATCGACCACCGAGTGAGTGATATTATATCCCAACATGAAACGAAAAAAACACCGAACTAAAAGAACTAATCGAAAATGAATTTCCTGCTCTTAAAAGATCATCAACACATTTTTTTTCTGGAAAGAAGAGGTTTCGAATCCGAATTTCCCTCTCGTGATGATTGCATGCCAATCCTTTTCCTTGAAGTCCTCGGAAAATTGCGAGGTCTATATGAAAAGGAGGATCTCGCCAGCTAATTTTCGTTCATGGACGAAGAATCTCGTTTTCAATTAAAAAAAAAATTCATTCTAAAAGAGGCCGCAATGATGTCGCTGTTTGGATTCGATACCCACAGGCTTGAGAACAGACGGTGACGGAAACGACGGGGAGGACTCGTCTTCGTTGTCAGTGTCATTGATGTTCAGGGACCAAGTTCCTCAACAAAATCCGAGACAGAGTTCAACCAGCAGCCAGCATCAGTGCCAAGACACGGTTGTTGCGTTTTCCTCCTTGCCAGACACAGTGACGACTTTCGCCGCCACGAAAACCGCCCCGACGACGGTGTCGCATCAGAGCATCGGGCCGCTTCTGCCCACCCCGAGATTCCCGATGCAATCCAGGCCCTCCGCTGATTACTACTTCAACAATTTTGCAGTTCATAACCCGGCTGCTGCAGCTGCAGCTGTTGCAGCAGCAGCAGCAGCTGCTGCAAGTGCTACAGCTGGTTACGCTCCTATTCAGCCTGCTGCAATGATCCGCTTTGGTGGACCGACTCAGCTGCAGTTGTCGAAGTCGACCACGAATCTCGCCGGGATGTTTCCGGCTGCGACAAGTTTCCAGTCATCCCAGATCTTCAATGGGATCCCGTTCGCAGTTCCCATTTCTGTAAGTTGTGAATGAATGAATGAATGGGAAGCTTTATTTTCCACTTTTCAGCATTCACAAAGTTAAATCAGCCTTTCCACACCCAAACCCCCTCACCGCACAACCCAAACCCGTTCAAAGGCATTCAATCACCTCAGAATGGGAAACAGAGAAAAAAANACTGATCAAATCTTGCATGAATTTAGACGAAATAGCTACAGTATTTCGAAAAATTGGAAAAATACTGGATGGCAAAACTTATCTTTGTATTGACCCAAAGGAATTAATTTTTGTATATTTTGATCCTTATTTTTCCGATCGAGTGTACTGTATCAAAATGAATGAAAGTGAGTTGAATGTACTGTAATCTGAGTAATATGGAGAAAAATTTCGTGTTGTTGAATAAGCTTGAATGATAATCGGAAAGGGTTTCCCTAAAACGTTGTTTTTTTCTTCGTTGCAGACACCTCATAGAGATTTCAATTACCGATGTTTTATAGTGTAAACACGAATTTGAAGTGACGAATTTGTATCGATTTGACGAGACATTTGAATTAAGATATCGCGATTCACTACGACGAGTTCCAGAGATAGCTGCGACCTCTGGTAGTAAGACATGGTGACGAAGTTACGGCCTCCAATTGAGTTGTATCGACCACCGAGTGAGTGATATTATATCCCAACATAAAACGAAAAAAAAAACCGACTGACTTTCGAAATCTATTTTTGAAAAATTAACGCTGAATCTAAAATGTTGGTTCGAAAATGAATTTCCTGCTCTTCAAAGATCATCAAAACATTTTTTTCTGGAAAGAAGAGGTTTCGAATCCGAATTTGATTGCGAATCCGACTTCGTGATGATTACATGCCAATCCTTTTCCTTGAAGTCCTCCGAAAATTCGAGGTCAGAATCTCGCCTGCTGATTTTCTTTTATGGACGAAGAATCTTGTTTTCAAAAATTTTTGAATCGATTTTAAAAGACGCGATGATGTCGCTGTTTGGATTCGATTGGGTGTCCGAACTCTTGTCTGCCACTGCCTTTGCTGCCCCTCCTGAGCAGAAGCAACAGTCACAGTAACTACAAGTCCCTGGTTCAAGGAGTTGTTTTAGGCTCTGTCTCAAGTTGGTCGTCGGTCGATCAGTGCCAAGACACGGTTGTTGCGTTTTCCTCCTTGCCAGACACAGTGACGACTTTCGCCGCCACGAAAACCGCCCCGACGACGGTGTCGCATCAGAGCATCGGGCCGCTTCTGCCCACCCCGAGATTCCCGATGCAATCCAGGCCCTCCGCTGATTACTACTTCAACAATTTTGCAGTTCATAACCCGGCTGCTGCAGCTGCAGCTGTTGCAGCAGCAGCAGCAGCTGCTGCAAGTGCTACAGCTGGTTACGCTCCTATTCAGCCTGCTGCAATGATCCGCTTTGGTGGACCGACTCAGCTGCAGTTGTCGAAGTCGACCACGAATCTCGCCGGGATGTTTCCGGCTGCGACAAGTTTCCAGTCATCCCAGATCTTCAATGGGATCCCGTTCGCAGTTCCCATTTCTGTAAGTTGTGAATGAATGAATGAATGGGAAGCTTTATTTTCCACTTTTCAGCATTCACAAAGTTAAATCAGCCTTTCCACACCCAAACCCCCTCACCGCACAACCCAAACCCGTTCAAAGGCATTCAATCACCTCAGAATGGGAAACAGAGAAAAAAANCTGCAGCTGTTGCAGCAGCAGCAGCAGCTGCTGCAAGTGCTACAGCTGGTTACGCTCCTATTCAGCCTGCTGCAATGATCCGCTTTGGTGGACCGACTCAGCTGCAGTTGTCGAAGTCGACCACGAATCTCGCCGGGATGTTTCCGGCTGCGACAAGTTTCCAGTCATCCCAGATCTTCAATGGGATCCCGTTCGCAGTTCCCATTTCTGTAAGTTGTGAATGAATGAATGAATGGGAAGCTTTATTTTCCACTTTTCAGCATTCACAAAGTTAAATCAGCCTTTCCACACCCAAACCCCCTCACCGCACAACCCAAACCCGTTCAAAGGCATTCAATCACCTCAGAATGGGAAACAGAGAAAAAAAGCTGTTTATAGGGATACTAAAATAAAAGAAAATACATTCTACCATGTACAACTGCACAACTGCTGTGTATCCATACACCCCTTCTTTTCCTGACATTGAAAACAAAATATCAGCAGCAAGAATTGCAGCATAGGCCAGAATTACAGCAATTGCAGCAGTTACTGAACCCAATTTAAAGCACAATAAAGGTCTTCACCCTGTTCCCAGATAAGGTTTAGTTGAATGAACAATTTAGAGAGAATCTTTGATGAGAAATCATATAAGGCCAACAGTTTATTGTGATTCTGTATTACTTCAGAATGGGCCTCTTCATTGAATTCCAATACTGTACTTGTAAATCTTTCTTAAGCTCATTTCTATCAGTATGGAATGCTGGGCATAATTTGTGAAATGATTGAATTCATGTAGGTTTTTGCTTAGCTGAAGTTTGATTGGATTGGTGGAATAATGTCATCATTCCAATACCGGGTTATTGTTGTCAAGCCTCTCCTGGAGCAAACTCTTAAAAAAAAATCTTTCGGCACTTCACAACTGATTCAGCCTTGTACAGCAAACAATTCCTCATTCTTTTGGAATATTGGGAAGAAACCGTGAAAATTTTGATTGTAAAAGTAAGGCACCCGTTGCAAAATATCCCAATGAATCAACTCCCGCCATCTTCGTTTTTCATGAAAAAAATTAACAAGATGAACGCGTTTTTTAGTTCTACTACAGGCTTTTATTTGGTTATTATGAAAATTACACCCTTAAAGCGTATAAAGTAAGCAACTACTTCAAAAGTGCCACGAAAATCTTTGGTAACGTCTTGTGGACCATTATATATCAGAGGTGGGTACCTAGTTAACAAATTTTCAAGTTGAAATCAAGGCATAAATCCAATCGATATTGGTACAGAATTCAGTTTTTATTTTAACAACGCTGATATCATTATGAAGAACACATGTATAGAACAAGTCAAAAGGACATTACCAAGTCCATATATTCTTACAATGCAAAAAATATCACATTCTCGGAAAGAATAGTTGAATCAAGCTGATTCATGAATTATTCATGTTGCAATTCATTGGAATACGTTAAAGCAACCTTTTTTGCTCGTGGACCAGCAAATTACAACAAAATTTTTTGCAGACTGGAACTTTTCATAAAATTTTCTGCAGACCGGCAAAGTTCCATCCAATTTTTCAAGACCAGGAAAATGTTTTAAATACCTGCCATAAAGTCTCCGAAACAAAACTTGCATTGCAAAAATTAAGTTGAGACTTGAGAGTCAAGAAACAGCTATATGTATTGGAAATGTCTTGAAAAACAAATAGAAAGCTGAACTTCAATAAAGGCTTCTCGGATTTAAAACTGAAAATAATATATTTCAGAAAAGTGAAGAAGTGTCTGAGGCATAAAGTTTGATACAGTGCTAAGAAGAAAAGCTAATTTTTATTGTTCTCTGATAATTTCAACTGCCGTTTTTTCTAAAAATTTGAATGCTCGAGTATAACAGGCTTCATTACTACGCTTCTATAAATTCATCATGGCAAAAAAAACGTTTCGCGGATCGGTAAAAAACTTTTGCGGACCGGTGCTGGTCCGCGGACCCCGGATTAGGGAACACTGCATTAGAGTAAAACTATTCCATAATTCCGAGACTCTACACTCCATATCAGACTCTATTTTTTTCATGGTCTCCATGAAGAATCATCAGCAGGGCAGAAGTCAAGAACAGTTAAAGCATTCCATTTGCTTTTATGGTCTCATTATGATACCGTCATTGCTTAAGATGTGACTGAACGTCGGTGTTAATCGACTTCTCCGCCATTTGCAGACTGCACCGAAATTCCAAGCAAGACACGATCCTGGTCTTTATCACCATCAAACTGCTTCATCAGCAGCAGTTCGACATCACTTTCAACATCAGCAGCCTGTCAAAGGGAGACTCAACGACTTGGACCCGCAGCCAACATCCAATCCAAAATTTTCCGGAGCATCTCTGAAGCGATCCAAAAGCCTCGGATCGACTGATTTTCACAAAAAGCAGCAGGAATTGCGAGCGAAATCAGCAGAGCTTCTCCTTCACCAACTGCCGACTGAATCTAGGGAAATGTTCGCTGAAGCTCTGTCCAGTAAGCAAAACACAAGTGAAGTATTCAAATCGAATAAAAGGAAATTATTCCCTCGCAACCGCACCAGCGCAGAGGCTAATTCATTTTTGTGAGAAAATAATTTACTTATATCTTAAGCCGCTCACAAAGACGATTGACGAAAGAATGTACACGTACGTCTTTAAAAAAGAGTCTTGCTGATTTTTGAGTGATTGTATCAGAAGCCAAATATAGTCCTGACGTCCGGATGATCTTCAAAATATCTCTGGTTGTTCTTGAATATATTTTCAAAGAATTGCTAAAAAGCTTGAAACCAAAGACAATGTTGAGATGCTTTTGTTTTCGTTTCGAAGCGTGTCTGGAAAACGAGTGGTTGGAAATTTACATGTCCAATGAATGTATACGGTATTTTGTAAAACGACCTCAGGTTTTATTGAAAGATAACAAAATGTTCTCGATTTCGAGGCCATATTCTTGTCCAATCTCCCGTACTTTTAATCACTAAACCATAATTATTTTGCAATTTCAGGGTTGAAAAATTGCTTAGCTCAACCAAATACTTACAAAAATGAAATTTATTCGTTTTCGGTCTGTCTTATTCGAAAGATTTTAAGGATGAACCCATTCAGAAAATTTACCCGTCTCGCGTACAGCAGCCCGAGTTTTCGAATAAATTTCCGCAAAGTTCAGGTTCTGAGCAAATGTCAACATACATTTGAATCACTTCTGAGTTCTGAAGCATCTCGAGAAAATCTTCGGCTTGTGCTTCCATTTCTTTCTTCTTTTGTGATCCCAACAGATCCCAAAGATTTATCCGTCAAGCGGCTGATGAAACTGGCGGAAGCAACCGTGGAATGCGCTGTGGCAGACAAGAGGCTTTCCCGTCCTTGTGCTGAAATCTGCGCATCAATTACTCAGGTGGGATATAGTTCAGCATGTAACGAGTTGCAAATATATTGAATAGGTGTCAGTCTTTCAAATTTAAAACGAGTATCTGCGTAGATGCGGAGGAATAATGTAAAATACGGATCGCAAGAGGAATGAACACATTTTCAAGAACTCGACGCGAGGAATATTTTTGTGGGTTAATCCTTTAATTTAAAAAAAAAGTTCGAAAGACAATGCACTGGTTTCTTCAGAACCCCTCCCGCACTAAATTAATGAAATTATATACTGTATATTATTTAGTACCAGAATTAGTAATGAAGGAGAAAACTAGGGCAATCAAAGTGATTCTATCTTTTCAAATGATTCAACCGATTTTTTTTCATTGAATGCAACATCACCAGACTTCCGAAGATGCCTGAAAATATATCCTGAATCGGTTCAAAAAAGTGTGTCTCAAGATATTAACGAGCGATTTAAGAATATCAATTTGCTGTTTTTCGCAATGATGAGAATTTTTGCAACACAACCCTGTCTCAAAATAGTACAAAATCTGCCTCGTAATTTTTTTTTTCTCGTGGCTATAATCGAAGCACACGCCGAAATCTATGCAAATACAGCACATGAGTTCAAATTTGTATGCTAAATATAATGAGTTCATCAAAGCTCAAGCAACAGCCACTGCAAAGAACCACTTGTTCATGTGCATCTGTGAAATCTGGAATAAAAATAACTCCGAAACCTTCAACCATATTCGTGTACTAAAAATTGCAGACAAAATTTTGTTCATGTCGAAGAAGTAAATATGAGCCGTTGACCTAGACAAAGTAATTTAGCGAGATGGCTAGACAATGTACATTTTAAAATGACTAAGTGAAGGAGAATATTCACCAGGAACATCCAATAAAGTAAAAGGCAAATTGACTTCACGAATGTACAGTTTTTTTTTCTTGGCGATCGACAGAAAACTTGCTATAATATAATTTATTTTAAACCCCACTCCACGATTTTGCATAGTAAGAACGATTTCTCGACTGAATTAGTGTACATCGAAAGTATTTGCTTCATTCCGCATGTAGAGTCTTTCTCACGTTATGAACGATTTCCCCCGAGACTATATTTTTCATTTAACATATTTTTTCAGAAACTATTCCCATGCTTTTTTGAACTCTGTAAGTTGATACACAAGTTTTTTTTCTGAGGTGATGATGGTTTCGAAGTACCGGCCATGTGAGGTTAAAAACGGAATCCAATTTTATTAAGGGTTTGTATATATAAAGGGCGTTTGTAAGTTAAGTGCAGATTTAATGTTTCGGGAAAATTATTAAATAAATTTGTCCTTGACTTGAGTTGGTGTCATTTCAACCCTTGCAAGTGTTTTGCGAATGTTATATCTCAAAATTTCTACATTCCAGAAAATATGTTGAAAAATGTTCTTTCACATCTCTCAGCAGTGAACTCAAATTTGTCCATTTTTGTTCCAAACTCCTCCAGAAGTAATCTCTTTTGGTTTGAAACTTCTCCAAAAGTAGTCAGTTTTTGTCTGGAACTCCTCCAAAATAATCTAAAAGATTTTGCCTGAGTTGGACAGATGCGGACGTCTTTTTCCTTGGAGGAATTTTGGATCAAATTTGGACAATCATTGGATGAGTGTGGACGTCAGTCCGCAGTTCCGCCCATATCCAATGAAAGAAGTAACATATTGGACTACGATGGAAAAGTTTAGACTATTTTAGGACACCTTCGGATGAAATTTGGACTACTTTTGGATAAATTAATCAATCTGGATCAACTTGGAGGGAAAATAGACAACTTTGTGTTCCCTGGGTGCTAATAGCAGCTTCTTTGAAGCGTGCCTTATACATTAAGGTTCTTTTTTAAATACATTGATTTTTTTAACGCAGGGAGACCCCCACATGCAGACACCTCAACATGAGGACAATTTGACATAGGGGCATTTATTTTTCAATAAAATGGGCATAAAAAACGCCCAACATACAGACACTGACTCAACATGAGGGCATTGCATGATAAAATTGCCAATAAATTTCACAAAAATTGCCTTTTATTTGGCTTGATTGCAAGAAACAGATATTTTCAACCCAAAGAGTTTTTCAAAAAAAATTCTTTGTAATTTTTCCCGTTATTTTCCCATCCATTCAGCGAATAAAAAAAATTTTCTATTGCATAGAGGGTCTTCCTTCTCTCTTTGTGACTTGAATGTTATTTTTTATATGCCAACATTTCAATGTATAGTACACAGAGATACACTATTCAATGCTCCAGATGTTCTTATTCAGTTGAAAATATATTCACAGAATTAAATTGAAGTGGTAAATTAATTTTTTCCATGAAATTCTGAAGGATATTTTTCCCGTGGAATTCTGAAGGATATTTCTTCCATGGAATACCAATTAAAAATTATGTAATGTAAGTTTCTGGGAAAACAAGACTCAACTTACGGAAAATTCAACTTAGGGACACTTTTGATGCACCAATTATGTCTGCATTTGGGGGTCTCACTGTAACTTGAATTTTATTGATGTACAGTACTGTAAAGTCAACTTTCGTTAAATATTTTTGGTGTTTTTCCTTTTCACAGCGCGAGCCTGGATTGACCTTCACTGAGAGTCTATTGAACACAAGCAGAGACTGGTTCATGCAGCGCAACGAGAAACTGTTGTTGAGCGGTAATTGCAGAGATGCCGTTAAATGGAACGCCTTCGTGGCTTTCGTCGCTGAGCTATACTTCCAGGTCTGACCTTTTCTCAGGGTATTATGCTGGGTGCTTGTCTTCTCCTTATGTGAGCAATATTGCTGAAAGGGACAGGGAAGGCTGCAAAGTTGCTGCCATTTCACCCAAATAAAACACGAAAACAAATCACATCATGCTTCAAAGAAAATATTCAATAACCTCGCAAACCTTTTTTTGAGCGCATATTTTTCGGCAGCTTTTTTATAATGATTTCTGGGAACTTTTTCTCCATTCGCCGTCAACTCGGAAACTTATATACGGTATCATTATAAATATTGAGTAAAATAGGAGCAAGATGACATTGGGCAGGTCCAACCGTACCTCGCTTTTTTGTACTTTGTTCGTATCGAAATATTTTAATGCTGGTGTAATTCTTTAAAATGGTCTCAAAAAGGAGGCAAAACACGGTTTTAAGGATGATAAAAATCGTTTGCTGAGTTCCAGTACTGGTAAATAGGACTCCGGCTAAGTTTATATAGGGCTTCCCGAAGACTTCATCCGATTCACTCTAACAAAGGTATTTGCGACGAAGTACCGAATTACGAGTACCGAAGGAAATCTTTTCGTCCAACAAATACGTTTTCAAGGTTGTTTTGTAGGGTCTCTAATCAATAGAACACTGAAAACTTTTTTAAAGGTAGGAATGTGCTCAGGGCATTTTCAAGATCGTGCTAGTGGGTTGGTTTTATTCGAAATTTGGAAGAAGTTTACTTTTACTTGCTGGAAATTGCAAATTTTTCTGTGCGGTAAATATAAAGTTACTTATACAGTAATGTACTTCGGTATTTTCTAAATTTTACGGATGAAATTCTTCTGGCAAAAAAATATGTTTGTATCTAAAAGAGAATTTATTCCTGATGGAAACATTAAAAAAATACCTAGGAATTAAATATGCTCCCTTCGTCAACTGCATGAGCGGAATGTTTTTGTTCACGGAAGCATCGAAAAATTAATTAAGCATTTGCCAAGCAAATACTGTACACGGTTCTTATAATCATGGAAATACAAAAAAAACTGAATTTGTCATTCTCTAAATCGCCGACTTGTTGTCTGTATTCCATTTCAATGTACGTGCGGAAACGAGTAGCGAAGAATTGACGAGAAATTTTAAGCATACAAAAGATTAATATATTTTTAAAAATTAAATTTGTTGTTTCATGCAGGAAACCTCTGACCACGATTTGTTTCATTCTCGATTTCGGAAATGGAATGTGTTCATTTACTGTATACCGAAAGAGCAAAGCTTACTCGAAAATTTCTTTGGGTTTGCTTGAAATATTTTCTTTTAATCCGTTCATCTATTCCACAAAAAAATAAACTAGTAAACGGTGTGCATGATTTCGTTAGAAATTCCTCGACGATGACTTCCACTCTTTTGTGGGTCGATGAAGGGGAGCAAAGGGACGGGATTTTTTGTTTACCCAATGGGTATGGCTTTTGTTTCCAGATGAAAAGCCAGCGAGAGAAGAGCCCCGACGTGAAGCCAGCCGCCATCTTGCTACAGATCCTCTACGAATGCGTGTACGTTTCCCTGAAAGCAGGCAACTTGAACAACCACCTCGAGGTAAGAAGCTTCTCTTTTCCCTTCTTCGTCTTCGCGTGTGCGATGAATGATGACGGAGAGGTTGAATGAAGTGGTGTTCGGGATTTTTTATTTTATTTTCATTCCTTTAAAAAATAAAATATACAAGTTGGAAGCACTGACGCTGATCCTGACGTCGGTCGGCAAGGACTTGGACGCCGAGAAGAGCCGGAAGATGGACAACTTGTTTTCTGCGATCCGGGAAAACTTCCTGCTGTCTGCCGACCTGAACCCGGAAGTTAAAAAGACTTTGTTGCAATTGGTGGAGCTTCGGGCTTCCGGCTGGCAGCTTTCCAAAGCAGCTACCGTTTACTATTACTTGAATCGCCCGTCCCAGCTCAGGCGGCCGCTAGGTACTCGTACGTGTGAAGATAAGGAGGGGGAAATAAGCGTAACTAGCTTGCTTGCTCGGAGCCTTTACGACGAAAGGAGCACAAGGTCAGTCAGCACAAAGGATCTTACTAACTACTTATACCGACCTGACGAACGAATAACTGGGCCGCTACCCTTTTCATTTACTATTATTTTTATTTCATACGTTTATTTTGCTGGCGTACCTCCTCTCTGTCTTGTTTTTCTTATTCCCGCTGTCAGAAAGTTCGATGTTCTTCCGCCAGGACAAATGTTTGCATCGATCTCTCGAGCAAGAAATCGTATCTGCTACTAGATAGAAAAACTGTTAAAAAAAATACACTTTACCTTTGACAGTTCTATCACACGACACGCATGGTGTGTGTTGGAGAGTCAATTTTAATTGAAAATTCTTCGAAAGAGAAAGACGAGAATTGTAAACGACTTTTCGCAAACCATCAGCGATTGAAAGCACAAGTTTCCCTCTGAAAATTCCATCACGACACGGTGTGTGTTCGAGCGCCACTTTTCAAAATTCTTCGAATGAGGAACACGAATATTGCAAACGACTCGACATTTTGAAATCCATCAGTAATAGTTGTTGGCGTTTATAGTTCACCTAAGAATTAATCTGTTGGACAATAGGTTGGATGTGATTCCACGAAAAGAAATGGTTCGTCGATCTGCAGAATTGGGAGTCATACATCCCTTTTATTTAAAATAATGCTAAGAAAAAAAAATTCTAGCAGGGCATACATTTGACTGCCATTTTCTCGTAAATTTTCTGGAGGAAAAACCAAGAAATTTGTAACGGTTCTTCGCATCTAGACACGTTTGAAAGGTTTTAACTAAAAAGCTTTTCTTAAAATCACAATTTCAAAAGTTATATGTTGATCGGTTGCGGAGAATGTTCGCATCAATCTTTCAAGTGAAGTGCCGAAAAACTGTTGCAAAAACGAAGCTACGCAGAAGAGAATTGTACAATGAGATGAAGTATTTGAGTTTTTAAATGTTTGTCGAGAGAAAAAAAGTATTGAAATTGTGCATCTCTGTAAAATTTCGAAGCTTCTGCTTGTACATCAGCACCTTTTTGAGATTGTGAATTTAGAAGTTATATGTTTATTTGCTGCGGCAAATGTTTGCGTTTAAACTTTTGAATGATGAATGCGTTTATCCCCAGCTTGAAAGAAAAAAAAAAATGATGTGCCGATCAACTTGGTTTCTCAGACAGTTTTATGTCGAGCATTTCAGTGTTTTTATTTTGGTTATTCTTGATTTTTGAACGGAGAAAACGAAATTTTCAGTGCCATCATCAGTCGAACTTTCTCCGAAGTCGGACGAATTTTGGCATAAAAGCACTCCGAAATGAGGATGGAATTGTAATTGGTTTGAATCATGATTCGACCTCAATCTGTGTTGTTTTGTTTGCCTTCACTGGTGTTGGAATAATGCAGCAACGCATCTCTATCAAATGCGATGCGGGTAAAATGTTTTGTTGAACAAATCTCTTAGATTAGAATATACTCTAGGGAAGGCTATTTTGAGAAAAGAGTCAAGTGCTCTACTGTCGATGATTGTGCATTGAAACATGGTTTTTATTCCAAATTAATGTTTCGTCGAACTAGTTCCGTTTGCACCCCGGGGCAGAAAATAAATAAATAAAAGCAGCTCTCCGGAAAATTGTTCTGCTTCATGCCTTGATTATTCTGAGGATAAAAACTTTATGCGTATATTTTAAATATATAATACCACTGGTATGGAAAAATTTCCCATTAGCCCATTAGCATTTGTACAGACTTATTCAACATGATCTAAATTTGATAGAGAGCCACATTCTAAAACTTGCAAATGAATACAGTTGAACCTCAACAACTCAATCCTCCCTAAGTGGTATACCTAATTAATTCAATTTTTTCAAGTTCCCGTCTCAATTCTCTTAGAAACAATGAATAAAAACGTCCCTATCTTGAGGGCTTCCCCCCTCAAACCTCTGTAAATGTCATTTCCTGAGGCATTTTGGCTATTTTTTTCGTTTACACAGGAAAGAGAGAAGCAAGAAAAATTAGTTCGATNCAGGGTCGAGTCCGCCGGCGATCCATGAGCATGCACACTTCTATTCCTCCCCCTTTATTCGCATTGATCGAACGAACGAGCCTCGGAAATGCTGCTTTCCTCGTGTTCCAGTCAGTCGTGTTTCCTATACTCACTAACTACTTATACCGACCTGACGAACGAATAACTGGGCCGCTACCCTTTTCATTTACTATTATTTTTATTTCATACGTTTATTTTGCTGGCGTACCTCCTCTCTGTCTTGTTTTTCCTATTCCCGCTGTCAGAAAGTTCGATGTTCTTCCGCCAGGACAAATGTTTGCATCGATCTCTCGAGCAAGAAATCGTATCTGCTACTAGATAGAAAAAACTGTAAAAAAAATACAATTTACCTTTGACAATTCTATCACACGAAAACACGACACGCATGGTGTGTGCTGGAGAGTCAATTTTAATTGAAAATTCTTCGAAAGAGAAAGATGAGAATTGTAAACGACTTTTCGCAAACCATCAGCGATTGAAAGCACAAGTTTCCCTCTGAAAATTTCCATCACAACACGGTGCGTGCTCAAGCGCCGATTTTCAAAATCCTTCGAATGAGGAACACGAATATTGCAAACAACTCGACTTTTTGAAAACCATCAGTAATTGTTGTTAGCGTTTAGTTCACCTAAACAATAATTTGTTGGGCAGATGTAATTCCACGAAAAGAAAGGGTACATCGATCTGCCGAATTGGGAGTCATATCCATCCCTTTTATGCAAAATAATGCTAAAAAAAATTCTAGCATGGCATTAATTCGACAGCCATTTTCTCGTAAATTTTCTGGAGGAAAAACCAAGAAATTTGTAACGGTTCTTCGCATCTAGACACGTTAGAAAGGTTTTAACTAAAAAGCTTTTCTCAAAATCACAATTTCAAAAGTTATATGTTGATCGGTTGCGGAGAATGTTCGCATCGATCTTTCGAGTGAAGTGCCGAAAAACTGTCGCAAAAACTATGAAAATCGTACAATGAGATGAAGTATTTGAGTTTTAAAATGTTTGTCGAGAGAGAAAAAGCGTATTGAAATTGTGCATCTTTGTAAAATTTCGAAGCTTCCGCTTGTACATCAGCACCTTTTTGAAATTGTGAATTTAGAAGTTATATGTTTATTGGCTGCGGCAAATGTTTGCGTTTAAACTTTTGAATGATGAATGCGTTTAGCCCCAGCTTGAAAGAAAAAAGAAATGTTGTGCCGATCACCTTGGTTTCTCAGACAGTTTTATGTCGAGTATTTCAGTGTTTTTATTTTGGTTATTCTTGATTTTTGAACGGAGAAAACGAAATTTTCAGTGCCTAATCTTGGCTCAGTGAACGAGTGAATTGTCTCAGCTTTTAGTCAGTCGTCTTTTTTTTTTTTAGGTAGTGAGTTGTTCTGAACGATCGAACATCGCTTGAAAGGTTAATTGTGCTGTGATATACAGGGTCACTCATTTCGAGCAAGTTTTCTTTTTTTTGCGCCTATGACTTGCGTAATTTTTGGCAATTTTTTTGCGTTCAAATGGACTCAATAAGACTGCTGTGGATGAAGCAGTTTTCGCGTTCATGTTCTCGATTTTGGATAGGACATTGGAACATGTTCGCGAAGTTGGGTCACCTAAAAGAATGTTTCATTTATCGCGTGCTAATTATTGCGTTGGCAGTGCTTTTGTTTCGGACGGATGGACTACTGCACATTTGTCTTGATGGAAAGCTAAAGATTTTTACGAAAATATAAATTCATCAGCGTTTCATTTCAACAAATGAAGTTGCGATACGTGAGGTTCACTGTGGATTATTTTGTGAAAGATAGAATGCATTGGAGAAAAAAAAATCAGTAAGCTAGATTGTGATTTTCTGTTCAATTATCGTAATTTCATAGCTTTAGATTCATGCAGAAATATTGTTACAGGCTTAATTTTTAGGATTTTTAAGATTCTCAATGCACTGATTTTTGTGCATCTCATCTGGAATTATATAAGTCCAATATAGAACAGAATAAATGTCGGGTTTTTCCGGGTGATACACTACAGTAGTTGAAATATATGTGACAATTTAAAAGTTTGTAGGTTACTCTTGATTTTGGGGTAAAATTTCAAGACAGTAAACTTTTAACTGAAAAACTATCCTGCAATAAAATAGACGTGTTTCCTCTCATTTTCTTTGGTTTCCATTTATATTAACTTCGCATTTGTTGGAAAAAAAATGCTTCAGAGAAACAATATTTTTTACATCAGCGACATCCTGCGGAAATTTTCTTCTGCCGAGTGTTTCTCAAAAATAATAATTAAAAATAAAAATTGGACGTTTTGCAATTTTTCAAATATCCTATTCTCGATAGGAAATTAGGAACTGAAAGCAGTTGATTTTTGAATACTTTACTATGAATGAAATAATTGAAATTGATTGGCTGATTTCTGCCTCCACTAGCATCTTTATTCTTTTCCTGGTCAGAAAGTTTCGAAATAACTAAAGAATACATTTATCACTCGCCTTAAGCATTGCTCTGAATAATTTTTAAAAAAATTTCGAGGATGGTATATGCGTAAATTTACATTACAGACCCATGATTATACCATCATAATAGAGCACAATTGTGCTCGGTTAATAAAAAACGGGTTTTTGATTAATAAAAAAAGATTTTTAATTTAAGCTCGCGTGCTCGACGAAAGAATAATTTAAAATCGCGAATGAGACGCTTTACTGGCAAAAATTGAATCAGCAGCTGATGTTCGGTATTTTATTTGTAATCATTCAAAAGACGAATCATTCAAAGATTAGCCGAGGATTTTTTTTTCGTCAACTAACTGTGTATATAAATTATTCATGCCTCGGCGCAAGTTTTTACTAAAACTTGATCTTTCCCGTCAAGACTAGAATATCCCCGAGCTTCGTCAGAATGAACTCTGGAAAGTTTTAGAGGTCTCCGCTGGACTCTCTTCCACAGTCGTCGCACTCAATCATGGAGAAAAAAAAGAGAAAGCGGAAGAGTAAACCAAGACCGAATAACTGTTCTCACTCACGAACTCACACGATCCAAGAAAAGCCGTTGAACCAAGTTCGGAAAAGGATGAGGAAGCGCGTGAGAAGGGGGAGAACTAGCTTCCGGTCGAGCGGAAAAGAAGTTCGCGCCGAGGTTTTTGCGACGACGACGACGACGACGACGACACCCTGGACATGTGCGATTTCTCCGCTTTCCCGTCTCCGGGAATCTCCTTCTCACCGAGCTGCACAATGCGGTACCCAAGTGCCATGCTGCATACAAAAGCTGGGGCATGCAGACCTCATCGCAAGCAAGGGCGAAACAGCCATATATACGACCCAGCTTGACGACTGGATTACGAGGCCAGGAGGAAATGTATGCGTCGTCCCGGCTTGTTCCTCGTCGTCGTGTGTTCGGATCCGACCACAATTTGCTGTTGATTCTGGGGAAGCAAAAGCGAAATTCTTGGCTTTATTGTCTGTACATGAAATAATATGGTCCCATGCTGTGTGACAATCAGAGATTCAACTGCTGTTTGAAGACACACGCCAGCTTTCACAGAATATCGTCGTCGAGACACGTTTCGTCTGGAAATTTTATCTCCAACATCGCGACTCAAAACATACGGATTTATTAATATTGATCAAACGAAAGTTAAACTTTTTGATAGAATAAAAAAATTTTGATATGAAATGTAACTGGAAAAGGTTCCAAATTAAAATGTTCGGTGGAAGTGCTGGGGCATGAATAAAATGTAAATTTCAAATTCACGGGAAAGCTCATCGTTTAATTTTCAACACTTTATTCAAGTACTTTCTTCTCTCAACGTCCGAAGGAAAATTGAAGGAAAAACATGTTCAGAATCCAAGTTTCAGGAAAACTGTTTGTAAAAATATAACAACGTTGTAAAGTGGAAAAAAGGGTAAAATTTCAATCTTCGATCGGCGGAAATGCGTTCAATTAAACTAATTTCAATAGCCTTCTGAAGTTCTGAACCATGTCGAACTGTATCAGCCTAATTTCATTGGCACGACGATCAGCATGCACATTTAAAATAAATTCCGAAAAAAATAACCTTTCAAGCCGCTTTCCCGAGGCCGGATGGATTCGATACCAAAGATTTGGGCCCGACTTACGTGAAAATCTGAATCAATCTCGAGCATTTCGCTGAATAGCTGCACATTCAAACTACACAGATAGTTGTACAGGACTTATTCCCGAAGAAAATCTTTCTTCAAATTACATTTTTTAGAACGAAATTTAAAGAAAAAAAAAACAAGATTCAAGCGGTGGCAGAACGAAGCTGACCTGTTCCAGTGCTCTCTTAGTTGAGTATATTTTTTTCTGATCATGTTTCTGCAATGTTATTTTTTCTTCCTTGAATTATGCAATCAATGAAAAGAGAGATGTACGAGCCAAGTTTAAGCTTTCTTTCTCTTCGTTTTGCGTGAATATAAATAAATATTTTCCATGTATTTCATCAAAGGAACTCGGTAGAAATATACACATCCGCATACCTTGCATGGTTCCGCCGAATGGCCGAGTCCCATCACACGACTCGATAATGCAGACGACTCGAGTAGTAGTACCTATATAGTACTCAAGCCTGATGAAAATACCTTTTCCGCGCATATAACCTGCAATGTCAGTACGTCGTCTTCGTGTGATCCATCAACTGCTGTCAACTCATCAATGAGTCGTCAGGGTTGCAAACAATGTGTGTGTGTGTGTGTGTGTGTGTGTCTTGTTTATCATTGCGACCACTTTCCGTTTGCCCCTCTTGGGAGATATAGAGCCTCCAATATCGTGCCCACTGCCGTGTCATTCGCTTTGTCACACCAGCACAGACGAGCTGGGATTGTGATAATGAACCCAGAGAATATACGCCTATGGTTGAGGGTATTTGTGTGTGTGTTTGTGAACGTTTCTCTTGGCTGGACAATTCACTGGTGCTCCTGCTGCTGGTGTTGACGACGATGCCCTGGAATCAGGGAGAGGTTCGAGTGAGATATGAAGAACACAATCCTTTTCGTGTTTGTAGCGAATGGCAATGACGTCTACTGCCAATTTTTGTGGTGCGCACGGAATTACTATGTGTGGTTTCCGCGAAATAAAAAGTTTATGTTCAGGAGAATGACGTTAAAGACGTTTTTCTGCTTGAATCCATGAATCACTTTACTTGATTCATGATACAGTGGGGTCTTTGTTAACAAAATTGATTGGTTCCTGAGCAAAGTTTGTTAACCGAATATCTTAATAACCAAATCATATTTTTCAGAAGAAAATACAGGAACAATTTTAATTGGTTCCACAACTTCAAAAATTCACATGAAAATCAATAAAATGAACACCTAAAATATTTACTGGGCCTAAAATTCAAGAGCTTTTACTGAAAAAATTAGAAAAGAAGCTCAAAGAAGTGTTGATGAAGACAGGAGCCTAAGAAGGATGCCACAGAATAATAAGGCAGGTGGAGTCAAAACTTTCAACACAAAATATTCATTCAGTGAATTTATTTGTGCCTCTTAGTGAATCCTTTCAAACAATTATCACTCTGCATTTCTGCACCCTCCTTCCAACACTAAGCACAATTTTCTTCAGTTGGACAAAGCAGAAAGAGAGAACAATCAAGGAATAAATATGCAAAAATACAATGGAAATTTTCGAATAAAAGTCAAAATCATGCAGAATCATTTTATTTTTTTATTGAAACCTCAATCTTGTAGAAGAGCAAGAAACATCCACTAGGAAATGTATGGTGCCAATTTCAGACTAAAGGGGGTGGGCATTTGAAAATAAATTTTTGTAAACCAAGTCATGGTTTGTCATCCAAGGCCAAGATGCAAGCTAGGCTTGTTACCCAAATAGTTTGTTAACCGGGGTGTTTGGTAACCAAGAACTCATTGTAGTCAAATCTTTTTGCATCAAAATTTCCAGGGACGACCATCAAAAAATTCAAGTTTGAGAGGTTTTGAGTTCTGGAGGTTTCAAGTTCGAGAAAAACCCCGAACTTGAAAATTTTGTGGAAAACAAAGACAAATTGTAGAAAATTATAATTGGTGCTATTCTGGGCCTTCAATTGCTTCTTAAATGAATTGACAGGATGCTGAACTTGGAAGAAAGGGTTCAATTGTTCATTTAGTCTTTAATTTCCTTTCAAAAAACATCGAACTAATTTTTCTTGCTTCTCTCTTTCCTGTGTAAACGAAAAAAATAGCCAAAATGCCTCAGGAAATGACATTTACAGAGGTTTGAGGGGGGAAGCCCTCAAGATAGGGACGTTTTTATTCATTGTTTCTAAGAGAATTGAGACGGGAACTTGAAAAAATTGAATTAATTAGGTATACCACTTAGGGAGGATTGAGTTGTTGAGGTTCAACTGTATTCATTTGCAAGTTTTAGAATGTGGCTCTCTATCAAATTTAGATCATGTTGAATAAGTCTGTACAAATGCTAATGGGCTAATGGGAAATTTTTCCATACCAGTGGTATTATATATTTAAAATATACGCATAAAGTTTTTATCCTCAGAATAATCAAGGCATGAAGCAGAACAATTTTCCGGAGAGCTGCTTTTATTTATTTATTTTCTGCCCCGGGGTGCAAACGGAACTAGTTCGATGAAACATTAATTTGGAATAAAAACCATGTTTCAATGCACAATCATCGACAGTAGAGCACTTGACTCTTTTCTCAAAATAGCCTTCCCTAGAGTATATTCTAATCTAAGAGATTTGTTCAACAAAACATTTTACCCGCATCGCATTTGATAGAGATGCGTTGCTGCATTATTCCAACACCAGTGAAGGCAAACAAAACAACACAGATTGAGGTCGAATCATGATTCAAACCAATTACAATTCCATCCTCATTTCGGAGTGCTTTTATGCCAAAATTCGTCCGACTTCGGAGAAAGTTCGACTGATGATGGCATGAAAAAATAATAATTTAAACATTACGCTAGAATTGACGAAAAAATTGAGTAAACCCTCGCATAATTTATCATATCGGAAGCAGCAGAAGAGCACGAATGTCACATCTCCATCAGTCGTCGCCACGCCACCGACAATAACGAAACAAATAAACCACCGAGTATTAGAAATATTCATCATCAAGAAATGGAGTAAAAAATTAAAAAAAAAGTGAGGACAGTGCGAATATTTTTGACAAGAACTTCCGCTTCTCCGGAAACACAAGCCCGCGCGTCTTCTTCACCCTTGAGCGGCTCACAATAAGTCATATGCTTCATCAGACTAATCTTAAATCCGCCGTTGCTTTTGCATGTTCATACATCCATACGTATGTTGCTCTATATACAGCTAAGAGGGAGAGAGAGAGAGAGAGCAAGCTACAGAAAGACATGCCGTAGCTGGGCATGGGCTGAATGCTTTCCGGTTCAGGTTCATTGTCTGAGAGGCTTCCTCTCCATTGAAGCACGCTGGGGCTGAGGCTGAACGACCCGCGTCGCTCGTCATGTACGTCTTCCCACCCTGTGCTTTCCTCCCCCCCAGCAGATCGTCATACTTTCCAGGCATATTTTCCCTGACAACGCCCACGACATTTCATGCACTCGTAAGTAAGCACTGATGTGGGCATGGATGAAGGGGGGATCCGCATTTTGCGTTTAAAAGGCGGCGGTGAGAAGGACAAGGTCTCGTCGGGAGAGCGGAGATGGGAGGTGACGATCACGCGATGGAAATTGCGTGGATGGAAAGAAGCTTGGAAAGAAGATTTTCAGTGTATGTGTAGGACACAGGTAGAATGAAGAATAAATTAACGAAAGAATGCAGTCTTAGTCGGGAAAAGAAATCAGAAAATCTAAGGAATGTTGCGCAAACAGGAAATTTGCGGTATTTCCCATTTCGCAATCACTCCAGAAGAAGAATAATTCTCTTGATTTTGTGCACTGTTCATCGAAACTTTGGAGCGTTCGGTTGTCTTGAATTTGCATTTTGCTGAGTGTGAAGAACTTTGAAGTCTTTTAACCTTGAATATCTTGTCAAAATCGAAATATATTTATTGAACTCTTTTATTCTTTGGAGATTCTACCAAGAATCTCCCTGCCGAGTTCCCCGGTGGCATTCTGTGTTTTATTCAATACTTACTGCTTGTTTTAATTCAGAATTCTTTTACAATAACTTCATTTCCGTCTTTGTATAACTTACAGTATGAACTATTTTTTGCATAGTTGCAGAAATGACATCTAAAAATGTATTGAATTTAAAAAGCATTCTTGACTGTCAATCATTGCATTGTGAAGTAAGATCAGAAAAGGCGGCAGAACTTGTGTAAACTTGAAAATAAACACTGAAAATCAGCTGCGGGGTTCAGCTGGGGATTTCTTTAAGAAATCCCAAACAAAGATCAAAGATAAACTGTATTCCTTTTACCCACAATTAATTCGCAGATCACAAACAAAATTTGCACAACAGATTCATTTCAACGCTCACACCACAATGTCTGGAGCTCTCAAAAATGTTCGATGATGGTTTTTTTCCTCCTGCTCCTCTCTTGCAGGAATCGCTATCAGCTGATTGCCTGCATCACACCTGATTGGCTGGAAGAGACACGTGAGCATTTGGAATATACAGTAACCCCCGCCTAACAGACCTCCCACGTATGATATTTTTGCCCAACAGTCCAGCTCTGCAGGCAGTTTTTCCTCGCGCCCAACAGAAAAAAAAATCAGTCAAACAGACTTCTATTGGTTTAAAATTAGTGTTGAAAATTGAAAGTTTCAATTTTTTATATACTGTAACTGGATTCCTCTGAAGGACTTTTCATCCAACAGACGTGTCCTTTGCACAAATTAAGTCTGTTAGAGAAGGGTTGACTGTACAAATAGTATGGACTGTCATCTAAAGGCAGTCCAATTAGAATATTCTCCTAAGTTCTGAAATTTTCCCGTTTATTTGATTGGGTACATTACGCGTAATTTACCTGTACAATAGAATACCTAATTATTCCGCCACGTGTATGGTTCTGCTGGTGTGGTTTGGCGGCGTCATACTGCTTGTATGTAAAAATCCTGGGAAATAATTTATCCTAAACATTTTGTTGGTGCATGTTTTGCAGTGAGTCGGGTATGGTTTATTGCTGGTTTATTCCTTTTTTGGGTTAAAGGAGTGAGGGAAGGGTTTCAGATCAAGGAAGGAAGAAATTGAAAATTTCAAAAAGCGGCTTTTAATTTATTTTATTTAAGTCAGGTGGGCAGATTTGTAATAACCAGAGTATTTCCTACGTGGTTGGAGGCATCTTTTCAACAGACAGGTTTAATCAAGAAAATGTTCAGCACTCCAGACGCATTAATCCAAGTTTAAATCCATCAATCTTTTTCCCTCAAATCTCAATGTGTAAGTACTGTATTAGAAATTTTTCACACGCATCTAAAGGGATTGTTAAATCGAAGTTTACCTCCGTCAAACGTCTTGCCACAAGTCTTCATTTGTCGATTTTCAAACTTTTGCACTCGGGAGAAGTATAAATATAATAACTTGGATCTTACCTTGAGAGTCGTATATTCGCTATGCGTGAAAGCAACTCAAACTGTGAATTATGAATAATAAAATGTGCCATCGTATTTCCTTTGAAGAAATTTTAGGGGGTTTTTTTCAGGCAGGAATTCTCTGGAAACTTGTCTATTTTTCGTTTGCAGATCAACTATGGGGTTACTCAAGGCATTGAAAAAAAATGAAAACACTAAAATTGTTCATATTGCTTCATTAGTGAAAGAAGAAGCGCGTCGGATGGGAAATTTTTCCTGAGTGAAATCCCTAAATTAGTACGACGAGAAAGCTCTACATTCATTTGTTTTCCTGGGTGAACCTCCTGCTAAGCTCTTGAAATGGCGGGTGGGGTTAGAGCCGATTACAAGTGCCGCAAGAACCTTGTGTACACGCGTACCATGTGGTTCGACAAATTCAATTGGATCCGGAGGATTTAAACGGATCCGAGGAACATACACAAGCGGACTGAAGGCAGCAATTGATAGGGCGATTGAGACGGGAATTGAGAGAAACGATTTTAGAAGCCTTCGAGCGAGCTCCATCTTTTCACTTTTCCGAGAAATGTTTTTCCGGGATAGTGTATAAAATGCTTACAGCGAAGTTCAATAGTTAAACCATGTGACCTGTGTCAAGATTTGAATATGGACTGCAATAGCATACCCTTACTGTATATAGAATTTTGTTGTTGTTGTTGCTTGAGGTATCATGAAAAATCAAGAAATCACACTTTCCCTGTTGTCAGTCTCAACGGAACAATACGCTGCTCCATTAAAAAATCAGCGTTTTAAAGATTCAATTGTTTGTTTTTTGTTGAATTTTCATTTCGGAAATCAAATATCAAGGGCTGTATTGAAAAATGCAGTAAGTAGATTAACATATTTGGAGGTGAACAACTACTACAATTCATAGAAAGCACTGTATTTTATTTACATGAAAGAGTATTACAGTATATTTATGCCAGACAAGAGTGAACAACTTAAAAATGTGCCTTACATACGAAAATACGCTGCTGTATTTTGCATTTCCCGGGAAGTGATGGACGAAAAGATCTTTTTCCTTTTTCTCAAGCAAGAATTTTTTCCACTGAATAGTATGCCTCAAAATTTTCAAAAATTATGGCACTTTGGATAATCAATCTGTCGCTCGAGTTCAGAGAGTCTATTATTTGAAAGCTTTCAAGCAAGGAATTCAAGTGGATAATATCTAATTAGTTCGAGATCCCCAAAGTTTCGTAATTTTGTAATGCCTATCAGATTTCGAGATCCTTTGGAAATCCCCATTTATTTTTTCCCCCGCAAGATAAACATCAAAAACACCCAGAAACAAGAGAATACATTCATGAAAGTTGAAGATTACAGCTTTGATCTACTCTTCTGAGAGACCCAGCACTTGATAAAGAACGTAATAATTCCAAGAAAAATTCCCTCTCTTTAAGACAACTTCATTATTCAAAGTACAGTTCAAAATACGAAACGAAAATTGTTCGATACCTAAGTCTATTGCGGAAAAATTATTTATGCGAACCGTCCACTCTTCAAGGGGTAAAACTGTATATATTTCGTACGCTTTATGCATCCACCACACATTTTAATCACAGTCCAGTATATCAACGAAATTATCATTATTTTGTTCAACTCATCTCTGTGTACGACGTACTTTCGAAATCAGTCATATTGCAATTTAACGCAATATGAATATTTTGTCTTATATAACGTGGCACTTGAAGAAAATATACTTGCATGCGACATCGTAGCATTTTGCAATTTCCCCCCCCCACCTTAACATTAAGCACTCACTTTTATCGCAAAAATTGAATGAAATAGCTTGCTCATAACATCTTCGTGTGCTGGACACACTGTTAAAATCAGCCGCATCCCACTTAAAATACATCAGACATACATTCCCCGCCTTTTACAACGAGGTACTTGAAGAAAATGCACTCGTATTCGATATCTAATCGACCGGTTCTGCCCGACCCCGGCCATAACGGGATTACATACATGGGATAACGCTTCAGAGAGAAACAGGGTTCTGGTTTGCAGGAGATTGATGCGATACGTTTTCCCCTTGAAAGGCAGTTCGAGGATAACGTTTAACCGCAGATGGGGCAGATGCATTTCACTTCATCCGAAGATAACGACGACGAGGCAGTGAACATTTCACGGCGGTTGCGCGTTCAGTTTTCCGTCATTTCCGGGGGGGGGGGGGGGGTGGTGTTTTGCTGTGGGATCTTTTCCACTCGGGGGTAGCAGTATAGCAAGGAAGCAGCTCAGAAGAAAAGGTAATGCGGGGTTCAGCATGTGTGCATGCAGGGGATGCTGAGGGTGTTTCATGCAGAGGAAGAACCCGACGGGGGACCTCAAAGGCAGGTGAAGAGAGTCGAGAAAACAAGGGGTTGGATTATACAAGGGTTGGTTCAGAAGTTTTGAGACTTTTTGAAATACAGTGAGACCCCCCACATGTGGACACCTTGACCTGCAGACAATTCGACATAGGGACACTCATTTTCCCAGACAAAATTAATAAAAAAAAAGCCTGACATGAGGACACTGACTTGACATTTTGTGATAAAATTGCAAATACATTTCAGACCAAATTACAAGAAACAGATATTTCCAACCCTAAAATTATCACGGCGGTTGCGCGTTCAGTTTTCCGTCATTTCCGGGAGAGGGGGGGGGGGGTAGTGTTTCGCTGTGGGATCTTTTCCACTCGGGGGTAGCAGTAGCAAGGAAGCAGCTCAGAAGAAAAGGTAATGCGAGGGTTCAGCATGTGTGCATGCAGAGGATGCTGAGGGTGTTTCATGCAGAGGAAGAACCCGACGGGGGGCCTCAAAGGCAGGTGAAGAGAGGCGAGAAAACAAGGGGTTGGATTATACAAGGGTTGGTTCATAAGTTTTGAGACTTTTTGAAGTATAGTGAGACCCCCCACATGCAGACACCTTGACCTGCAGACAATTCGACATAGGGACACTCATTTTCCCAGAAAAAATTAATAAAAAAGGCCTGACATGAGGACACTGACTTGACATAGGGACATTTTGTGATAAAATTGCAAATACATTTAATTACAAGAAACAGATATTTCCAACCCTAAAATAGTTGTAAGAAAAGTTCTTGGGCATTTCTCTAATCAATTTACCATCCATTTAGCTATTTTAAAAAACTACTTTCACTGTAGAGGGACTTCGACTTTTTTCACTTGAATGTTATTTTTGTAGATGCCAACATTTCAATGTAGAGTACAATAATATGCTATTCAATGCTCCAAATGTTCCTATTGAGTTGAAAATGTATTCACTAATTCAAACTCAAGTGGCAAGCAATTTTTTTCAGGGAATTCTGAAGAATATTTCTCCCCTAAAACACCAATTAAAAATTATATAATGTAAGTCTATGAGAAAACAAGACTAGCCTTAGGGACAATTCAACTTATAGGGACACTCTTGATGCACCTATTACAGTCAAACCCCGTTAAACTGCCAACATCTGTGCAGCAAGATTTTGGCGGTTTAATGAGGGTGGCGGTCTATCGAGGGTACTGGTTTACTACAAAATTACTACAGGACAAAAAAAAATTAAGAAAAAGCATGATGGATATAAGAAGAATACCTCAATATATGACTTGATTGTTAACAATCAACAGAACTTGATTTTTTGACAATGTTTAGATTGTTGGATTTATTGCAAGAATAATGCATGGAAATAGGCGGATAGTATGCTGAATAGTACCAAAGGGTTGCCAAATAATAAGGGTATGCAATTTTTAAAAAAAGTCTGAATTGTTAAGACTCTGTTGGATATATTTCAGAAAGTCTCAAAACTTATGAACGGAACCTTGTACACATCAGGTCTTCCAGGAAATGGGGGCAGCAAAGTCGCTTGCACCTGAGCCTCTGCTGATGGTGATGTTCACCAGCAGCAACAGCAGCAACGCAATAGACGTTACACTTCGGGATAAAACTCTCCCATCTGCTCTCATCGGAGTTGCTTGAATGCCGTGAATATACAGTATATGCTTCAAGAGAACGGCGAGACTCGAGAAATTCTGAAGAAAAAAAAACATGTGTTCGAATCATATTCGAGTTGCCTGCGAGGCTCTTTTGACCTACAAAATATCCAGCACTACAGATCATTGGCCCATTTTCAGAAGGATATTCATTTTGTATCTTGTTTCTGAGAACATTGATTATGCTGTAACTCTGATCTGTTCTCATCGAGCCAAGAATTCCCTGACGTTCTCAGAGGCTCCGCAGGAAAATCAAGATTTTAGAAAACACGAAGGACAGAGAAAAAAATCAAAATTTGTGACATTTGCACCTCAAGGGACATGTTAAATAATCAATAATCATGTCTCATCAGCAAAGCGACAAGTACTTTTTAATTCTTCACTTGAGGAGTAAAATATTTTCTTTTCTTTTCGGATGATATAAAAAATAAATGAGTTCTTAATCTATCTGCGGCACAGCCAGAATTTTTTTCAGCAAAATTTTTTCAATCTACATTAGACACTTCGAATTTAAGCCAAAAATGTGTGAACACCTGAAGTCCAGAAATATTTATTTTTTTGTTTTTTAATTCTGAGCGAAAAGCTTGCATGGGTAATTCAGTGCTTCAGCAATTTCGAAAGAAAAATTTCATTCCCCACAGTATCTTTCGGAAATTTCAAAGGATATACTGTAGAAGACTAGATTATCTCAATAAATGTGCCAAATCGGCCAAATCATGGAGAATTTCGCACTACGTTTTATACAGAATTAAAAAAGAAAACAATATTCCGATGTATAAATGTATCTGATTCATTTTAACGCGGAATCAGTCAAATGAATAATTTAATTTTCTGCTAACTTCCAAGAATAAACATGGTTGCGTTGAAACGTGTTCGAGAAGCGCAACAAATGTTAGCTGAAGGAATCTTTGTTTCAGCCATATTCACGAAAGCCGATGAGAAAGATTCGTTTTTCGCCATATGACTTTCTTTCTACACCTCACTTTATGTTAGAACTGGCTTAACGAAATCTTTATTTTGTAGTAAAAGCAATACTCTTTTTGTAGCGGTTTTTTTTCGTGGCTGGTGTTACGAAAAGAATGGCACCATTTTCTCTGAAAGTTCCGAACTACAATATTTTTCAACTGGACACTAAACATAAATTCGCGGAAGTATTTTTCTTAAATTTTCAGAGTCAAATGATACAGTACTTGGAAGACATGCTCTCAAATTTTGTCTCGAAGGCTTTTTTGCGAATAAAAACTTATTCAAGAGACATTTTGCAGTCGTTCGAAAGCTTCTGAACTTTGCTAAATGGAATGAAAGCGCAAAAAGAAATTTTCATCATGAAAAGTTTGTTCCAACACCTTTTTTATAAAGTTTTGGAGCGTCCTTCGGTTTTCTCGTAATAAGTAGATACCTTACCCTAAACAAAAATGCACGACATTTTTGAAGTACCAAATTTTTTATTCAATTAAAGTGGCTGAAACAACTGCAAATTAGTGGTGAACGATTTGAAGTTTGATCATTCGAAGATTGAAGCAGTAGAGTGTTTGGAGATGGTACGGTTGAACCTCGATTAATCGAATCTTCCTCATTCAAATACTTACTTATATGTAAAACTTATAAAGTCTCCATCTTAATTCCCTTAAAAATAATGCTCTAAAAAACCAACTAAAAACCTCCCTAAATCAATTTTTTCTGATTTTTTGAAGTTCGACTGCTGGTCCTGGTACTAAGTATGAGCCTCGTCATTTCGAAATCAAGATAAATTTTCAAATACTGTATTGACAAAATGTTGACTTGGAAATTTTTTTTCAGCCTTTCAGGAGAAAATTGAATTGAGCAAAAACTATAGTGCGCACGGAAATTCGGCAGCTAATGCGTTAATCACCAGTAACCCGTTTAATCTCCAGGGTCAAGTTCATCCGAAGTGTGTTTAAAAAAAAGGATACTGCACTAAAAATAAATTTGATTTCCTTGTTTTGTTTTTCGGGGGTGTGAAACATCTGTACCCCTCACATTAGCTCTGCTGGAAAGGTGAACAAGAGGGCAGCAGCACCCGAGAATTCGTGGGTGAAAATCAAGAGAAAGTTTAGAACATTGAAAAATTTTGACTTTGAAAAGTTTTTGCAGCCTTTTCAGGAGAAAATTGAACCAAGCAAAAACTAGTGGGCGCAAAAATTCGGCAGCTAATGCGTTAATCATCAGCAGTAACCCGCGCAATCTCCAGGGTCAAGTTCTTCTGCATGAAGTGACTTTTAAAAAAGGATGCATTCCTAAAAATAAATTTATTTTCCTTGTTTTGTTTTTCGGGGATGTGAAATATTAGGACCCCTCACATTAGGCTCTGCTGGAAAGGTGCACAAGGGGGCAGCAGCACCCGAGAATTCACGGGTGGAAATCAAGAGAATGTTTCAAGCATTGACAAATTTTGACTTTGAAAAAATTTGGCAGCCTTTCCAGGAGAAAATTTAACCAAGCAAAAACTAGTGCTGGGCGCGGAAATTCGGCAGCTAATGCGTTGATCATCAGCAGTAACCCGCGCAATCTCCAGGGTCAAGTTCTTCTGCATGAAGTGACTTTTAAAAAAGGATGCATTACTAAAAATAAATTTGTTTTCCTTGTTTTGCTTCTGGGTGTGTGAAACATTGGGACCCCTCACATTAGGCTCTACTGGAAAGGTGCACAAGGGGGCAGCAGCATCCGAGAATTCGGTGGTGGAAATCAATAGAAAGTTTCAAATATTGAAAAATTTTGACTTTGAAAAATTTTCCCCGCTTTTCCAGGAGAAAACTGAACCTAGCAAAAACTAGTGCTGGGCGCGGAAATTCGGCAGGTAATGCGTTAATCACCAGTATAACTTGTTTAATCGCCAGGGTAAAGTACGTCTGATAAGTGTCGTTTAAAAAAGGATGCATTACTAAAAATAAATTTGTTTTCCTTGTTTTGTTTTTCGGGGGTGTGAAATATTAGGAGTTTAGGACCCCCTCACATTGGGCTCTGCTGGAAAGGTGCACAAGGGGGCAGCAGCACCCGAGAATTCGCGGGTGGCGGTGCTGGGAGACGCGCGCGTCAGGGAAAAGGTGCGTCAGCATCATCTCGCCGTCACGCAGCTCTCCTGGCCTCGACAGAAACACACTGATGCGCGGCCGACGAGGTCACAAAGCGTCGGTGCTTTTTGCCAGCGTGGAACCATTCCCCCCCCTCCCCCGCACCTTCCTTCTTCTTCTTCATGCAATTCTTTTCTTGCTTCGTCTGTCTTCTGATCTCAGCGTTTAATCGATTCCATTAATTGTAATTTCCCTCATATATTTTTCTAATCGAAAGTGCGTGTAGTGTATTTTCGCGCGCTTCTGGGACGCGATCGTTTAGAAAGTGAAATTTATGTGAAAGTTGAGAATGGTGGCCCCAGGGACTTATCCTTGAATTACGGCACGGAATTTACTTGATTAACCGGCGCACCCAATTTGCTTCCACGAGAAATCCCGCCCAAAAAAAGTGTGGTGTACTATAAAAACTTGTAATTCAAATTGTCCAAAAATTGTTTGCACGATATTCTTGAATCATGTTACATCTAAATCAATAAAGGGAAGCAAATTGAATGCAATTGTTTCCTTTATTAATACGAGAATGCATAACTGTATAATTTTAGCTCTAATACTGTAATTCTTGAATTGAATATGGTACTCGTATGTACATTTTTAATGAGATATGAGTTGTGCGCCTGATGTGTGGTTCTTTTTTTATTCAATTTTGCTGCTGAAAATGGAGGTAATTGAGTAATTGCAATAATTATGTTCTGCCTCACATCATTAAACAGCAATAACTACACTAGTCTCAATAAGAAATCTATTACGTCTGGAATGGAGTTACTGCACAAATATACGAATTATGAAACCGTTTTTTCGTGTACCTATGTGTGAGACACACATGTCAGGGTTTTACCGAGATAAATTACTGAAAGGGATTAATCCACTCATCTCGCACGAATAAATTTCCGGTAGGACTTGACAGTTTTTTTATCTACTTTCCATGGAGAAAATTTTAAATTAACTAGAATGTGAAAAGTACGCTGACCCAAGTAGAAGCGGTGGTTTTATATGCCCAGGTTATCATTGTTCAATTACCAGTTAAAAATGCACCATAGAAAGCATTGAATGTGTTCAATGCCGTGCATTGCATTGCGATGTGCAGTTGAATATCAGCACGACTCAGGTAAAAGTCTACTACATAGCTGGTACTTGTGTACCTCGATTCTTTATTCAGTANATGTTACATCTAAATCAATAAAGGGAAGCAAATTGAATGCAATTGTTTCCTTTATTAATACGAGAATGCATAACTGTATAATTTTAGCTCTAATACTGTAATTCTTGAATTGAATATGGTACTCGTATGTACATTTTTAATGAGATATGAGTTGTGCGCCTGATGTGTGGTTCTTTTTTTATTCAATTTTGCTGCTGAAAATGGAGGTAATTGAGTAATTGCAATAATTATGTTCTGCCTCACATCATTAAACAGCAATAACTACACTAGTCTCAATAAGAAATCTATTACGTCTGGAATGGAGTTACTGCACAAATATACGAATTATGAAACCGTTTTTTCGTGTACCTATGTGTGAGACACACATGTCAGGGTTTTACCGAGATAAATTACTGAAAGGGATTAATCCACTCATCTCGCACGAATAAATTTCCGGTAGGACTTGACAGTTTTTTTATCTACTTTCCATGGAGAAAATTTTAAATTAACTAGAATGTGAAAAGTACGCTGACCCAAGTAGAAGCGGTGGTTTTATATGCCCAGGTTATCATTGTTCAATTACCAGTTAAAAATGCACCATAGAAAGCATTGAATGTGTTCAATGCCGTGCATTGCATTGCGATGTGCAGTTGAATATCAGCACGACTCAGGTAAAAGTCTACTACATAGCTGGTACTTGTGTACCTCGATTCTTTATTCAGTAATTTCGGACAAAAGAAAGTGCGTATTACGCGACACACGAGTGATTAAGATTGATGTGGGCATTGAATAATTTGTTGCTTTATTTATTAAAAAAATTACGAACTACTGCATCATTTTAATTCAATGGTTGTTGTGAGAAGTAACAAAATATATTTTTCAACTTTTGAATCGGGAGAATCGCAAAATATTTAGAGTAATTCTTTGGCTCATCAATGGGAAAAATGGTTCAATGTTTCAGCGACTAAGTAGATTAGTCTACTTTTTTCATTGGAAGTTTTTGCTTTTTGGAAGTGATCGGATTATTTACTGGAAGGCACTTTCTTCAAATTTTAATCAAACTTTATCACGGAATGCCTCTCATTTTCGGTGATACTCCGTACCTAGTACGAATATTATCAAAAGTGCCGCAAAAACCCACGGAATATTGACACTTTGCAATAAGTTTCTTTTTTAAGGGTAATCCCGCCGTCGGATGTGTGCGCATAGCAAAAATGAGAGACGAGAAAAAAAAACAAGTTTCGATTTTATTGATGTAATTCGAAATTTTTGTGATCTCTTTGAGTATAAACTAACAACTCATTTAAGGTTTTCATTTTACATCAGTTGTATGGACCAGCAAATTTTACGTGAGTCGCTCACATGAAAAAAATCGATTTAAATTGGAAGGGTAAGATTCAAAGTAATTCCGATTTTTGGAGAGGCTTTTGAAAACGTTAAGTTCCATTTTTCCTTTCGCGTATAGAGTAATTTAATATTGATTTTCAATTTTCTTTTAGGGGAAAAGTTGCGTTGAATTTACCAAAGTGAAGTATACGGCCGACAGTTGAAAGACTATTGCGCCCACGCGATGAAAAAATCTTTACAGACTTGGTATTATGGATAAAATTCACCAAAAAAAAAGTGTGGTGCCTTCACCGGGGCAACTATATTTTGATGTGTGGGAAATTTCGACTATACGGTTTTTTCTTTATGGCTCCATTTTTTCTGCACGCTCCTTCGAGTGCACCATGGCCTTCAGTATAGAATGCAAGTTGGCGGAAAGTTCGTACTACTTGTCAGTGATTTTTATATCGGGGAGGCACTTTTTTCAGAGGTTAATTTTAGGCCTTACGCGAGCTGCAACAGTCGTCGTAATTTCTTGAGTAGCGTAAAAGATATCCCATTTTCTTTCATCTTCCAGGCATCAGAGGGGGGTGTGAAAAGTAGTTCTTCTTTCGCGCGTGTCAACGTGATGGATTGTGGTTGGTTAATGCAAATCGTCCGTTATGTGTTGACGTGGTCGGGACCGGCTTGTGACTGATTTTTTCCCCACTGGGTTTTTTTTTCTTTCTTTTCCGTCGTTCTCTTCTGATGTCGGCTGGTGTGTGACGCATAGTATTCGTGTGTTTCTTCGTGCGCGTGGGTAATTTCTTTCTCAATGGACCTGGATGAGAATGCGAATGGTGAGCAAGGTTTTTTCTTTCTTTACTGTTCCACTCAAACCTTCGGGAATTTCCTTGGGGGGTATGTACGCGTTGAGTGAGGGCGACATTGCGACAACAATTTTGACANTCGTTCTCTTCTGATGTCGGCTGGTGTGTGACGCATAGTATTCGTGTGTTTCTTCGTGCGCGTGGGTAATTTCTTTCTCAATGGACCTGGATGAGAATGCGAATGGTGAGCAAGGTTTTTTCTTTCTTTACTGTTCCACTCAAACCTTCGGGAATTTCCTTGGGGGGTATGTACGCGTTGAGTGAGGGCGACATTGCGACAACAATTTTGACAATCTTTGGGTGTAAAGAACTTTTTTGGGTAACCGAAGTTCGCGAATCCTCGAATTGATGATTTCAAGTGGCCTCCGCAGTCCAGAGATGCACCGAAAATTTTCCAAATCATGGTCATAATAAAACCGCGCGGAACAAGTAATACTGTATTCATGACCCGTCTGCGTGCAAGGAAATTACATAGCCTTAAAATGTAATTTAGGTTCCCTTCCAAGTAATGAACGCCTGTTTATAGCATTAGACATTATTGGAAAATGGAATCGGCGCTTCAAAAGAAAATTGGCAATATCTGGTCGAATAATTTCCTTATTCGTAATTTATTCTGATGACCATCGTGACGCTTCCAAAACATATAATGCATCATAAATTAGAGACTAGGAAATTCAGTAAACATAGTTTCAAGTGAAATTTTTCCATAAATGTAATAAAAAGAAGAGGGGAATTCGGTTGAGCGTTGGTTAAATTTCGGAGAGCTACCGTGTTTACCAGATGGTGCATTGCGGTTTTTTTTTTCTTCTAGGAAGCAGCTGGCACATGAGACAAGTCTTTCTAGATGAATGCGAATCTTCCGTGCTGATTCTAGAGGATAGGAGAAAATAAGTTGTTCCTCAGGTGGCGTGTTGGAAGATAAGACATAACCCACTCCCTTGCAATTTTTCATGGAGAACCGCATGCTGATTTTCACCGCAAATCCATGTCATGCCAGCATCTAATCACCTTGTGATACATATCTGGAAAAAGCAGTGCTGTAGGGTTTCGCTGCGGGGGATATTATAGCAATGGAAAATAATCCCATTCGTCAAGCTTTTGAGTGAGATACGCTTTTAAAATGAAGAGTTTTTATTTGACACAAGTTTTCTGATTTTTGTGACAAGTTCTCTGTGGAAAACATGCATAGAACTTCGGAGTTTTGAATCAGTTTGCTTTATCTTTCTCCTTCGGTTGTTTTGTCGCTCGAAAATTCAGCTGGATTGAAACTTGAGATTGTTTGGGAATTTTGGATCTAAAATTGAGCGAAATCATTCCGTACAATGATATTCCAGGGTTTGGATGACTCGTATATGAATGTGAAATAAGCCCATCTAGAACAAAAATTTCTGTGAATTCAATATTTTTTCCGTCTCTTGGAGTATCGCATACGTTTGAAATATTGCAAATACGATATTCCGAGCGAAGAAAGATATTCCCAATACTTTTCATACGAATACTTAGCTCAACGAAATCTTATGATTTAGGTGAAGTATTTCGAAACGTGGAAAAAGATCATCTAGAACGAATTTGTCTACGTATCAAATGCCTCTTTCGTCCCTTTGAATATCGCAAAAGTTCACGTGTATATAAACCAAGTAATCCCAGCTAAAAATCATGCGCTGAAATTATTTTTGAATGCTTTCCAAAGTATCGAATGAGAGATATATTTGTTGCTCAAACACCTGAACTAAATTTCGAAGTCCATTTTTTTTCCCTATGGCAAATTTAGACACCCTAATCCTGATATGATTATCTCAGTCTTTTCTTTTCTTTTTTTTCGACCACACGATAATATCTTGGGGTCAGTTTTTTTTTCTCCCGTCTGTTCGAACAGGTTGCTGACAAAAAAAACCCCGATCTCTAGAATGAAAAATAAGCATTGAGTTAACTCGCGTCGAATCGATTCGTTCTCCACATTTAGTTTCATTACAAGTTTGAATGCGGAATCGAAGGACTGCGTCTTGAACTTGCCCCAAGTGCAGCCGTGCCACGGGTAAGTGTCACTGATCACGTCACGTGCGCTTGGTCGATGAATAAACGCAGACCGAGATTATGCTACGACATAAAATGCGGTTCGTGGCGTTAAGAATGGCTCGGACCTCATTTCTTGCAGGCATGGCGAAAATTGCAGACCCCGAGCGAGGAATAATAATCTTCTGCAAACAATTCCCCCTCTCTGCGCTGTTTTATTCCACTTGCATTTGCTGCTTGCGGGCGAATGCTTTGTCATCGCGTGACCACGTGCACTTCTTCCCCACTTTTGAAGTGGGTACTGTCCCGAGATAAAGCGAGAGACTGGATGGGACCAATCTTGCGCCAAAAAGCGAAGCAAAAAATAAGAAAAAGAGTCTCCATCAGCCTGGAAAATAATTACCGTGGCCGTCTCACTTGCTGGATGATATACTCCGAGATGAAAACGAAAAGATAAGATCTCTATGTAACGAGTTTGAAAATGAAATTTTTACTTAAAAGTTTATGTCCTTAGAGTCGAGTACTTCCCAAAACGAGGCGCCTGAAATTGGCGAGAATGCTAAGAAACGCGTGCGTACAGGAAAAAAAAAACAGAAATCACAAAATTGTATTTTTGGAAAAAATGCTTCCCAGTGGCAAAAAAATGTAATTTCCAGAGATGAAGTGTACCTGCCGCCTTAATAGCTGTATATTTTTTTCTACGGGAAATCAGATAATACATTTGAACTTCGAATACTGGAACATCTTCAAGGCGAATGCCTCCCTACGTGGATTTTTTCCAAGTCCCTCTATGAATACCCCTGAAAATAATGTATTAAAAATTCTAAAATTCTTCCTAACTCGAATTTTCCTCCGGCTCTCTTGAAGTTCGACTTAAAAGGGTTCCACCTT
Source organism: Notodromas monacha (assembly GCA_905338405.1). NCBI lineage: Eukaryota > Metazoa > Arthropoda > Ostracoda > Podocopida > Cyprididae > Notodromas > Notodromas monacha. The sequence goes on from CAJPEX010000622.1 coordinate 38,352, forward strand.
TAGAATGCGAGAACCTAAGATCTATTTTTCACTTTACAGTTGAGTACTTCGCATTTCGGAACTTCTAAAATCAGCGTCTGCTGAGAAAATCGCGTATAAAAAATTTGCGTTAATACCGTAAAAGACACACATTTTAAATGAACAGCAAATTTAAAAAAATTTGTTTCTCACTGGCACAGGAATTTAATTTGCTAAGGGTATGTTTGACATCAAAGAATTGTTTATACATGATATACTCGGATCTTACTTAATAAAATAGATTTATTCACCGAAAAGACGAAGAGCTGGCGATTTTTAGACACGAATTTAGTACAAAAAAGGCCTCGAATCCAGACTTTGATAAACCAACTTTTAATTTCTTTAGGAGAAAAGAAGGTGAGGGATAATTTCAATACGTGCCATTTTCTTTCCTTCACATCCACTATTCTCCTGTGTGTTGCTTTTAATAAAAATTTTAAAAATTCGAAGGTAACGTCGAATCATTTATGATTTCTTCATTTGTCGGAAAACATACATACAAATGCTTTAAATCTATTAAAAGTGCACGGTGGTTCATCATGCGATCATTAGCATACATGAAGGGCTTTCTATTGGAGTTGATATTTTTCGTAAGTGTTTTAAAGTTTCCTTTTTTCCTTATTTGCTCCATTTCTCTTCGCCCACACAAGTTATTTCGGAGGGCGCTATTTTAAGTCGCGCCGTATTGAAACGCAATCAACTGCACCAGCTCCTCAATTCTTCCAACTCTCGGTGAAATTCTGCGAAAAGTGCATCGCATTCCGAAAATAAAGTTGAACAATCGTGGAGAGTTGAGAAAAAGTAGCTTCTATCGTTTCCAACGGCGGAGATAAGGTGAGGTATTACGGCCATTCATCCTCGGCCATATCCGAAATATGTCTTGCACACGTTATCAGTTTTGCCAAAAATTTATTGCATTCTGAAAAAGCAGTTGAAGAAACGCGGACAGCTCATAAACAAAATTATTTTTGTTTTCTGTGGCGAAGATGGACTGGAGCAGAATACAGAATGCAGGCATTGATCCTTGGTCATACAGTATCCGAAATATTATCATACAGTCTCTGAAGCCAGTGTATTTGCGAAGAGGTTGATTGGTTTTGAAATGGCGGAGGCGGGTTTGGCTCAGTGGATGGCGTTGCGAGGGACTGGGGAATTCCGCATTCAAGAGATCCCTCCGTTAAATTCTGTGCAACAGGCGGAAACCAATTAGAATGGCTCTCGAATAATTACAGACCAAAGCCCCAACTACTGTGCGTCTCCTTCTGTAACCCGAAACCATCCCCCGTCTCATTCTCTCATATACCATTCTCCCCCAGCAACCCTCGCTTTTTGCAGGGAAAGGGTTACGATTCAATGTCGAGAGATTTGCGGCCAGTGATTTATGCGGCCGATTAGGATAGAGCCCGGTTTCTTGGAGCGTCTCATTTTTCGCAGAGAGAAATTATGAGCAAAATCAGATAATAATGTGTAAAGGCTATTTCATATTTTATATAGAAAGACAATATCCCCGATTTTGTGTTTGAGAAATACAGTAAATAATGAAGATTGAATTCTCTGGAGCGAAGAATTGAAAATCATTCTTCGAGATGGTTTAGAAAATGTGTTTTTCTTTCTGGAACTAATGGATTCCCGTCTCTAATCTCATGTTCAGTATAAAACAATTATCAGCAGTCGTAATAAAAATATCTCATTATTTTAAAGGTACAAATCAATGTCAAGAGATTTGCGGACCGTGATTCATGCGGACGATTAGGATAAAGCCGGTTTTCTTGGAAAGTATCATTTTTTCGCAAAGATGAATTGTAACCTGAACTAGATAAAAATGTGAAGGGAAGCTTCATGTTTATAGAAAGACAGTCCGAATTTTATTTTGGAGAAATACAGTAAACAAACGCCGTTCAAATATATTACGGAGGGAAGAATTATCTGAGATGGTCAAGAAATTGTGTTTTTCTTTATAGAACGAATGAGGACTGAAAAACTATATCTTCAAGCGTGATACATTTTAGCTGGTCAAAAAAGTGAGATGGCATCACGCTGAGGTTCAAAAATACATTCTGTTATTAGGCGAACAAGATTCAAAACAAAATGCAATAAAACGTGATATCATGAAATATCGTCACCAACCACGAATGAACAACAAAAGCTAGAATTGTCACCCAGTATCGGTTTCAAATTTAATTTTGGCAGAATTGTTTTCTAAACATGGTGCCAAGAAAAGAGAGTCCATGATCGTTTAATCTGAAACTGCGGTCACGTGCTAATTTTTATTTTATTTTGGAGCATACACACACCCCTTAAGATTTGTGTCGGTGTTTTGAAACGCATTTCGTTCGGTACCCAAGCTTCTGATTTATAATATTGTACTGTATTTCAAACACCTGTGTCACGATATAAAACCTCTTGGAGTAAATTGTTCTTCATCTGCGAAGTGCTATTTTGCGAAAAAAAATTCTTTAGCAAGGCTTCAGAAATATTGGAAGCAGCACTAGGCTGAAGAAACTCATGAGCAAAATTTCGTCTTCGGACCGCAGAAAATTAAATCTGCACTTTTGAAAACAAAACAAAAACTCGAATCAGAAGAAGAGAACAGAACCCTTTTATTTGCCGCTTTTCAGCGTTCACAAGATTTAATCAAGATTTCCACATCCAAACCCCCTCCTCACCCATCCCAAAATCCAATCTAAGACATTTAATCACTTCAGAGCAGGAAACAAAGCTCAAATGGATAATAAAAATAAAAGAAAATACAATCCACAAAATACAACTGGAGATCTGACATGTACGTATGCATACTCCCATTCCTTCCCTGACATTGAAAACAAAATATCAGTAAAAATTAATTTATTCGAATCATATACTTTAATGCATGATTTCTTTTTTTTTAAAGCATGAAAACCACTGCTGATAAATATTCACATCTTGTCCGCAAATTCTACTGCTGGCAGCGTGCATCTCATGTATCCGCCGTGGCTTTCCACAGTCGCAATATCCATACACTTTGAGAAAAGTGTCAGTCGCAGGCGTCGGAATTTGAGACCCGTCGTCGGGGTAACCCGAGAACCTTGTGCGATTCGCCTGCATGCGTCTTCACGGTTTTGCTCCTGACATATACGTCGGCAAGTATGTACAGTATGTCAAAGTCCATCAGAAGCTATGTCCCAAGTCGAGGTCATCGTTTCGAAATGGGAGGATTCCAGCGTAGTTCCACCGCTGATGATTCGTGAAAAAAATCAACAATGTGAACGTTTGTAACCGCTAACTTGAGCCAACTGCGAACTATTTCCATATCTGACAAATTATCAAGACTTTGAAAATTGCCATTGCAGGAGAACAGCACTTTCAGAATATACTGTTCGTCGGAGAAACTGTATTAATCATATTTATTTCAGGCATTGGTCGATACACGTTTGTTCTTCTTGTCCAAAGAATATAGCATGAATGGAAGCAGACGCCATGTTTATGGATTAATGCAAGATTATAATTCTTTAGCGCTGTTGGAATATTTGATTTGCAAAGATGAAATGGAAAACTACGGATATATGGAAATACGACTCGTTTCTGTGATAAAATAAGAATTACTTACCTTTTCGGCATATTTTATGGATTTTCCGACAGTTCTCAAATGCTGAAATGTATTTTAGATTATTGCAATAAAAGCTTTTCCTTGACGATCTCTCATTTCTCAGACTTATAGACTTAGACCACCGTATTGAATTAATAAGCATTCTGATATTATCGGCGTTATCGATTCTAAAATTGAATATTGTTGGTATTTTTAAATGGTGATCATGAATTTTCACGAGTGGAGGTTGCAGTTGAAGGTCGTCCTTAAAAAAGAGAAGCTTGCTTCTTTTGTGATTGTCATCGGTTCTGTAGATTACTAATATTTAAAAAAAAATTTTATACGACGAACTGTATTTATTGAGGAACCCTGGCTTCTGGAGCGGAAATAATTCATTCTACCTGTTATAAATCGTTAATGTATTTCAGCTTATCCCATAAATATTATTTGATCTGTGGCTGGAGATATAGCCGTTTTCCTATACAGTAATGTGAAAAATGTCTCGGTTTATTACGCTATCGCGTGGCAAATTATCTCTGCACATTACATCATTACAGTGATGATAATTGAACCTCATTCAGAATTACTTGCTACCCCCGAGGTTCCAATATTGGAAAGTATTCGTCCATGTTGATAAAATGAAATATTTGGATCAAAAGATCAATATCTGGGAAAGCTTTCCCAGATGTTGATTGTAGAAACTACTATAGTAGTTTATATTTTTCTATTCGAACTTTGAAGGATATTCCTACACTGTTTATCGAAGTTTCATCGTCATTCTCTTTTGAGGAGCCTTGTTTCACGGACAGCTCCTGCTCTGGAACGCAATTTTATTCTGAAAGTTCGAGTTTTCGGATCAGAAGTATTTTTGATAACTTTATAGGCCCTACTTCTTGAGACATTTCCAACGCATTTTTAGAATTTGAATCCTCGATTATACGTTTCTTTTTTCATCCTTCCATAGCGACCTAATTTGTGTTTTTCGAACTGTCGCGGAGCCCCTGGGGATCCCAAAAGGGCCCCGTGGACCATCACCTCTTGAGAACTCCTGCACCTCTTCATCCCGAGATAAAGTTGTGTCCCGCTCGTGGAATTCAAAAGCTGATTTCTAGAGATGTGGAATTTATCAAGGATTTCTAAAAATTCCATCAGTGAGAACGACGGAACTTGCGAGATATCGCGGAAAGAAAACTTTCGTACATGTAGTGTACTGTGTATAAGAAATGAAAGGACTGGAAAAAAAAAGTTGACACACGCCGGGGGAAGTCCAGCAACGACAGACCAAGCAGAAGGTGGGCTCATGAATAATTCGATCCCCCTGAGTATACGGATCGTACTTCAGGTCAACAGGACATTCACGAAGCCAAAGTCAACGAATGACCATCCAAGAAACAGTGAGGCGGGGAAAACAACATGTTACATCTGAACACACTTGGGATGGTACTTTACACTTACTTCACTTTTTTTCGAAATTCTGTGTACAGCAGTACTGTATATAAAACGTCCCGGCAAGTTTACTTGGGTACAGACGTTTCAACAATTCTACGGACTGTACCTTTTACAAGATGAGGTAGGGATTAGGCACCAGGTCTTCTGAGTTTCATATTTATACATGGCCGGGAATAATTCATGAAAAGCAACCCTTGGCTTTATGGCTGAAATTATGATGAGTAGAAAACTTGGGTGCAGCTTTTCCTCGATTCAAGTTAACTTTTTATCAATCACGTAAATTTTCTGATTTAATTCATGAATTATATCACGTCTGATTTACTTTATGGAAATGTTGTTCCGGTTTCATAACAGTAGAAATTTTGACTGAATTGAAAACATAATTTTCCTGGGGAGTTTCGAAAATTTTCACATCGCCTCGGAAGATTCTGCTACCACGCTAATTTCGAAAATCCAGCTCCAGATTTGAATATTGATGAATTAAGCCATTATTTTCAACAAATTTGACGACTTAATGGTGATTCACTGCAGTGAATTTCACGTATTAGTCGAATTGTGAGAGAGATAACTTCTCTGTACTGTTCACACGTGCGTTCGGCTATCAAACGAACATCAACATTTGATCTTTGTAGGATATACCATCAACCAAAACACGAGGAAGAACGTTGATAAATCGATTATAATTTTTTTTTCAATCTTCCACCTTTCAGAAAAAGTCGAAAGTTGTAATTAATATATTTATAACGCTCAGATATGCCAATTTGAATCGTCGCATGAGGGGAAACTGCATGTATTCTGAGTACAGTTTTTTCCTGAGAAATATGACAAACATCTAGTTAATATTTGTTTAAAGAAAAATTCCGGACGACTGCTTCGTCATCTGCGTGGAGGTAGGTCTAAAATACAATCATAAAAGATAAAATTCGGTAAGTATATGATTGGATGAATGCTGAATTCTTTGAAGGTGAAAAGCAATGTCATATGATATGCCTGAATCTAGCAACTTCGAGGAGGATTCCCGACAGCTAAACCTTGATAGATAAAGAAAAGATTTTACAATTAAAGATAATATTTGTTAGCCATGGTCGGTCTTAGGAACGCACATATTTAATTTTTAATTTTTGAGGAAAAGCGGTGCTTATTTCTGGAAAGACGTCTGAAAAAGTGAAAAGAGCGGCGGGGCTCTTTCAATCAGAATTTTTTTTTCAGAGAACCGTGATTTCGTAAATTTTCAGAAGTTTAGATTTTTGATTTAATTCGCTGTAAAACGGCCGGAGCATTTTTTTTCGTTTTTATGTTAGTTTTCGGGACTGGGAAAGAAAATTGAATGACCGCCGAGCATGATTAAAATATAGAATTGAATGAAGTAAAAGTTGATGCGTTAGCTTGAACCATCAAATGATTATCTCACCTTGAATATCGACCCAATTTCTGGCCCATCATGTGTCCGTTGATCTTTCAATGAATTTCGAAAGATTTTTTGAAAATTTTGCTCCTCATTGAATGGCGGATGTTTTTTTTTTTAGCATTTGAAGCATGTCCCAAATTTTTTCACGGTGATAACATTTTCAGAACTAGAACCCGTTAGAAGTTTTGACGATGAATATAAAAAAGGACTCTGAATTCATGGACTGCAGAGTATATCCGTTTCTCTTCGAAGGGCTTTGAAAGAACGAAAAGTACGGACCGTCGCATTCAATATTCGGGGCATGTGTTAGGAAAGCTTTTTTCAATGTTCTATGCTACGTGGATCCGCATATACTGTACATCCAGTGACAATTTATTTCCAGTCTCTCTTTTCCTTTTTTCCTGAATATTGTGAAAACGAAATTCCTCTGGCGGCAGAAAATTAACTGCCAAACAGCTTGTGCAATAAAAAAGATCTCCTCAGAACGTTGAGGGATTGCACATAATTTAATCTCAGCAATCGCGAGCTCGCTTATACAAGTGGTGTGGCTGGGACTATAGTACTTCGCGACAGATGAAATCTCGAAATTAATCCCGGATGAAGCTTGGATTAATAAGATTATTTATTCTTCCGGAACATAACCGAAAAAATAAAACGCTGAAATGGGTTAAACAAAAAAATCCAGCTGACGCATAGACGGCGAAAACGCTCAGGCGTATTTGTTGATCTCTAGCGACAAAAGCAGCATCTGTAAAAGCTTTGTCATGAACTTTAAATCGTTTTTGGAAGATTTTTTGCGATTGCAGGGATATATTTGGGAATATGAATTTAGATTTTTCTCGATTTTTTGGCTCGCGGTATAAAAGATCAGCTGGCACTTTTCTGAATCACATATTGATTCATTCTTCTTGCATCCAAATTTTGCAATCACATTTCTGCTTCCTAAAGTCAAGAACGCATATTTTCTATCAAAAACTGCAAAAGCTGCATGTCGCTGATTTGAATATACATGGGCCTCTGTCTACGAAGACTTATCCAGGAATTATACGGTATTTTATATGCAGTCATTTTATTTCTGTTAATTTAAAAAAAAAGTGTTTCCAGCATTGAAGTACTGTACTCTGCTGGCAAAAATTCTTCCTTGCGGTTCTCTGGGATCGTTCAAAATAAACCTCACTCATGTACTCGTATTATTTTTATTTTCCAAATTTGTTGGTTGAGTTGTCTTACGATATACTCAAGATTCAGACGATGAACCTCTGTTGATTCAATCTTCCTCCTTCGCGCCGAAACCCACTAACATTTATAAAGTTTACGTCTCCAATTCATATTCGATTCTTTATAGTTTGAAGAAGTTTATGCAATTTTCGCTTTCGAATAAGGTTTTTTCGAGCATTTGGTGGAATGATGAATTGGATTTTGCTGGATCGTTGGGCCACAGCCGGGACTTGTTCGGTACCTCAAGAATTTCCATAAATTGTCCTGGGTTCTTCCAGTTATTTTCCCGCGCATTGACGCAGAATTTCGATTTCCAAAACCGAGACTTCTGATGAGAAATCCCCGCATTTGACGAGGATTCATTTGCGTATCGTATTGGAATTGCCAATAGATCAGCATATTTGTTCCATGTAGCATTTAACAAAACAATTTTTGAAATTTCAAGGATTGAAAAATTGAATTCCCGGTTAAAGCGATCAAATAAAGCCTCTTTTGGCGGTTCGCCGTTGCAATAGTAAACGGATTACAGTACAGTAAAGCATTGTCAACATCAAACTGTGATACACGTTTTTTTTCCTTCACACCGTGTGATAGATTACGAAATTCTGTGTACAGCAGTACTGTATATAAAACGTCCCGGCAAGTTTACTTGGGTACAGACGTTTCAACAATTCTACGGACTGTACCTTTTACAAGATGAGGTAGGGATTAGGCACCAGGTCTTCTGAGTTTCATATTTATACATGGCCGGGAATAATTCATGAAAAGCAACCCTTGGCTTTATGGCTGAAATTATGATGAGTAGAAAACTTGGGTGCAGCTTTTCCTCGATTCAAGTTAACTTTTTATCAATCACGTAAATTTTCTGATTTAATTCATGAATTATATCACGTCTGATTTACTTTATGGAAATGTTGTTCCGGTTTCATAACAGTAGAAATTTTGACTGAATTGAAAACATAATTTTCCTGGGGAGTTTCGAAAATTTTCACATCGCCTCGGAAGATTCTGCTACCACGCTAATTTCGAAAATCCAGCTCCAGATTTGAATATTGATGAATTAAGCCATTATTTTCAACAAATTTGACGACTTAATGGTGATTCACTGCAGTGAATTTCACGTATTAGTCGAATTGTGAGAGAGATAACTTCTCTGTACTGTTCACACGTGCGTTCGGCTATCAAACGAACATCAACATTTGATCTTTGTAGGATATACCATCAACCAAAACACGAGGAAGAACGTTGATAAATCGATTATAATTTTTTTTTCAATCTTCCACCTTTCAGAAAAAGTCGAAAGTTGTAATTAATATATTTATAACGCTCAGATATGCCAATTTGAATCGTCGCATGAGGGGAAACTGCATGTATTCTGAGTACAGTTTTTTCCTGAGAAATATGACAAACATCTAGTTAATATTTGTTTAAAGAAAAATTCCGGACGACTGCTTCGTCATCTGCGTGGAGGTAGGTCTAAAATACAATCATAAAAGATAAAATTCGGTAAGTATATGATTGGATGAATGCTGAATTCTTTGAAGGTGAAAAGCAATGTCATATGATATGCCTGAATCTAGCAACTTCGAGGAGGATTCCCGACAGCTAAACCTTGATAGATAAAGAAAAGATTTTACAATTAAAGATAATATTTGTTAGCCATGGTCGGTCTTAGGAACGCACATATTTAATTTTTAATTTTTGAGGAAAAGCGGTGCTTATTTCTGGAAAGACGTCTGAAAAAGTGAAAAGAGCGGCGGGGCTCTTTCAATCAGAATTTTTTTTTCAGAGAACCGTGATTTCGTAAATTTTCAGAAGTTTAGATTTTTGATTTAATTCGCTGTAAAACGGCCGGAGCATTTTTTTTCGTTTTTATGTTAGTTTTCGGGACTGGGAAAGAAAATTGAATGACCGCCGAGCATGATTAAAATATAGAATTGAATGAAGTAAAAGTTGATGCGTTAGCTTGAACCATCAAATGATTATCTCACCTTGAATATCGACCCAATTTCTGGCCCATCATGTGTCCGTTGATCTTTCAATGAATTTCGAAAGATTTTTTGAAAATTTTGCTCCTCATTGAATGGCGGATGTTTTTTTTTTTAGCATTTGAAGCATGTCCCAAATTTTTTCACGGTGATAACATTTTCAGAACTAGAACCCGTTAGAAGTTTTGACGATAAATATAAAAAAGGACTCTGAATTCATGGACTGCAGAGTATATCCGTTTCTCTTCGAAGGGCTTTGAAAGAACGAAAAGTACGGACCGTCGCATTCAATATTCGGGGCATGTGTTAGGAAAGCTTTTTTCAATGTTCTATGCTACGTGGATCCGCATATACTGTACATCCAGTGACAATTTATTTCCAGTCTCTCTTTTCCTTTTTTCCTGAATATTGTGAAAACGAAATTCCTCTGGCGGCAGAAAATTAATTGCCAAACAGCTTGTGCAATAAAAAAGATCTCCTCAGAACGTTGAGGGATTGCACATAATTTCATCTCGGCAATCGCGAGCTCGCTTATACAAGTGGTGTGGCTGGGACTATAGTACTTCGCGACAGATGAAATCTCGAAATTAATCCCGGATGAAGCTTGGATTAATAAGATTATTTATTCTTCCGGAACATAACCGAAAAAATAAAACGCTGAAATGGGTTAAATAAAAAATCCAGCTGACGCATAGACGGCGAAAACGCTCAGGCGTATTTGTTGATCTCTAGCGACAAAAGCAACATCTGTAAAAGCTTTTTCATGAACTTTAAATTGTTTGTAGAAGATTTTTTGCGATTGCAGGGATATATTTGGGAATATGAATTTAGATTTTTCTCGATTTTTTGGCTCACGGTATAAAAGATCAGCTGGCATTTTTCTGAATCACATATTGATTCATTCTTCTTGCATCCAAATTTTGCAATCACATTTCTGCTTCCTAAAGTCAAGAACGCATATTTTCTATCAAAAACTGCAAAAGCTGCATGTCGCTGATTTGAATATACATGGGCCTCTGTCTACGAAGACTTTTCCAGGAATTATACAGTATTTTATATGCGGTCATTTTATTTCTGTTAATTAAAAAAAAAAGTGTTTCCAGCATTGAAGTACTCTGTACTCTGCGGGCAAAAATTCTTCCTTGTGGTTCTCTGGGAATCGTTCAAAATAAACCTCACTCATTACTCGTATTATTTGATTTTCCAAATTTGTTGGTTAAGTTTTCTTACAATATACTCACGATCCAGACGATGAACCTCTGTTAATTCAGGCTTCCTCCTCCGCTCCCAAACCCACTCACATTTATAAAGTTTACGTCTCCAATTCATATTCGATTCTTTATAGTTTGAAGAAAGTTATGCAATTTTCGCGTTCGAATGAGTTTAATTCCAGCTTTTGGTGGAATGATGAATTGGATTTTGCTGGATCGTTGGGCCACAGCCGGGACTTGTTCGGTACCTCAAGAATTTCCATAAATTGTCCTGGATTCTTCCAGGTATTTTCCCGCGCATTGACGCAGAATTTTTATTTCCAAAACCGAGAATTCTGATGAGAAATCCCCTTATTTGACGAGGATTCATTTGCGTATCGTATTGGAATTGCCAATAGATCAGCAGATTTTTTTCCATGTAGCATTAAAAAAAACAATTTGTGAAATTTCAGGGATTGAAAAATTGAATTCCCTGTTGTTCGCTAGTTTATTTCGGAGAAAACCGCCAAGCGGCAACGTTATCATTTGCCTAATGTCATGTCATTTCGTAACAGTTGTAGTTTGACACTATGTGCAAAAAAAAGGAAGTGTGGCACACTATCTAATTCTGACATACGAGAGGGCCGAAGTGACATTTACGTCTTAGATTCGACAGCATACCTATTTTTCAGCAGTCTGAGGGGATGAAAAATTGGCGCATGGCTAAAAATCGATTTCCTACATTGGCGGATAGATGCTCGCACGTTCTATCACGCAGTCAATCATTTGTTTCTTTTTTTTCTCTTCGTGTCTGGAAGCTTTTTCGATCCTCGTTTTTGACACAGCACACACACACACACACACACCGGTGCACGTGTGCGGAACGACGAAGTCGTTATCGATGATCCACTAAGTGACAGCATGAAGAGCGTCTCTCTCTCTCAATTCGGTCCACAAAAAAAATGCTGTGTTGAAGAAGTGAAATGAGGAATCGATGTCGGGGGAAAAATAAATTCAAGATGCTTGAGATGCAGGGAGAGAAAAGGAGATAGTGAGAGACGACATGTATATAGTGAGAAGAATAATAAGAAAAGGGAGGTTTGTTCAAGAGAGCCAGGGGGAAATTCGGAGCATTTTTCTCTCCGCCGAGTTTTCATGCCGTCAGCAGAGATTGATGTCCGGAAGGAATTCCCATTCGGCGTGGGATAGCGAAGACGCCGGGACTAGAGGAACATCATTTACGCGGGAAGGCCCTTCGACACCGGCGCGACTGCACAAATGAGCGCCAGTCAACTGAGCGCCAAAGAAAAAATTGAGTGAATCTCTGTTGCATTTTTCGCTTGCGACGACGTTTATTCTTGTAGCATACTTCAACTCGATGATATAACCGAAAATGTTCTCGAATTTTCCGTAGGACAAGAACAAAAAAAATTCGAAGCGATGTACGATTTTCTTTTTACCCATAAAACGGGGATTCACAATAGATATACAGTTCAAGTTCCCAGGCGAACCAGAATTTTTAGTACTGCATTGGAGTACAGATGGACTCTCTTCAAAACGATCTGGTTGACAACGATTTTCTGTAAACCGCGATTTTTTTGTGGCCCCACTTCATGTTATAGGGCTCTCTGCAACCAATTTTCTTCGAAAAAAAAAAAAATTCTCTGGAACGTTGAGTTTTGTCGCAGAGAGAGTCCACCTGTAGTTGAGAAAATGGGGCACATTTTTATGAATTGCTTGATCAGAACGATGATTCAACCTGAAAACTGAGCATTTCTAGTGCATGACTCGCATGGAATAAGATTTCCTTATTTTTGAGAAAGCCATTGTGCTTTCGTACATTTGCCGGGTTTCTGTGCAACAGAACATAAATTCCAAGCAATACCTGTATACGTTTCTGTAAATACAAATTTCTAGTATAATCGAGGATTTATAGAATTGATGTAGTTAAAAATTGAGGCATACTGTATCTCTATAATATAACGCTCAGGTGGTTGGTATTCAGTTGTACCAACGCTCAGTTGGGTCCTGCTCAGTTGAGCCTGGTGCTCACTTGACCGTGCACCGATTAGGTCTCAGGAGGGGCGACTATTTTAACGTTGTCCAACATGGGCGCCGACGGTGGCCCCCGCTGGACCACTTTCAAGTGTCGATACGCCACACTTGTCCACTTCCATATTTTTTTCTGCGTTGCCACTTTGTTCGAGATCTTCTTTTCAGGCTTTTCCATGCAAAGGAGTTTCACATCCAGAATATGTGCAGTTATAACCCCGATACTTGAAACACTTCGTATAATGAATGTGTTTCGGAATGAGCTTGGAATGCCACCGATTTTTGCATCAGATGTACAAATTTTATCTGGGAATTCTTCTCCCAGAAGAGAAATGTACGTACTCTTTGAGAGATTGCAGAGTTACCCTTTCAGAAAGGGTTTTACAAAAGTCGGTTTAAGAATTTTTGTCTGAGAAGACAAGGTTCAAATCTACAGAAAAAATAATCAGTAGACAAATTGGCAGGCACGCAACCTGCCAGGATAAGCGCAAACGTGTTTTCCACAACCTTACATAGTTTCAACAAACACTCTCAAGCACTTCTGTATCAAAAATACGCCGGACTTCTCGCGTCAAGTTTCCGAAAATTCAATTTGACAAAAACACTGAAAAAACGTTTCCAAAGCTTTGAAGTAGCCTTCTGCAGCACTCTTGTCGTTCTGATGATGATTCTGCTGTCGAGGTCCATTTTATGCTTTTCGGGATCCTTTGTTTCAAGCCCAGGGCTTGTTGTTAGTGACGTCGGGAACTTCCGCCGGATCCCGGTAAATTCAGCCCAACTGTTGGGAGGGCTGATTTATCGGGATACAGAAATTTGTCAGAAAATTTGTTTCCCCGAAAATTCAGATTTTCGGGATGAAAAGGTTTGGTCGTAAAAAACTCGTGAGAAAGGAATCTTTTCCTCTCTATAAAATTCAACACGGGCCGTTTGTGTCCTTGTTTTGAGCTTCTGAAGGGGGCGAGTGGAAAGCGCTTGCGCAGCAAGCGTCGAGTTTTGAGTGTTTTAGAGGTAATTGAGTCCCCTCATAAAAGAGGGGAACCCCTGTTGTTTTTCCGGGGTTCTATCTCCTTTTGGTGGCTTAACAGCCGCCAGCCATTCTGAGCCATATGTCTTTTGGCGCGCCAATATTCATCGGCGCCCCCTTTCAGAAACATAATCCCCAAAGTTTTGAACTTTGGGGATGACCAATAAATTGCGTCAAAAACATGACACGAACTTCGACTTGGGGGTAATTTCTCACATCAGATAATCAACGCGTAATGCGCTGTTTTAAATATTACTGCAAGGCTGGGTTTTTGCGAACAAGACAAGCTTTTTAATTTATAGATACTTTTGAGTGTTGTTCTTCATGCTTGTAAAAAAAAAAAAAACTTTGAATGAATAACAATAGGAACCATATTTCAGACAAAAAACCTAGTTTCTCTGAGATACAGGAAATAAAAAATACCAATTACTTGAAATTCCAAAGAGGGCAATAAAAGGAAACATTGGATTTCAAAGATTGTATGGAAAAACAAATTGTCATGCGCCAGTTTTGGTATTTCTTAAAAATATCTTTGTGCTTCTATTCAGGGCTTCCCCCTATGCTTTTACTCAGGCAAAAATTCAATATAAATTCCAAAATATAAGGTTATCAAAAGACAGGGTTTGCGGAAGAGAATTTCATCCTTTTCATATATTGAATACATGAATTTGCTTAAAGAAGGGTTCTCTTATAAGAGAGGGGGTTTGTGTAGGATAGTGTTCCCCAACCTTTTCAGGCCTGCAGACCAGCAAATTTCCATAAAATTTTTTGCAGACCAGCAGATTTCCAAAAGAATTTTTGCCAACTGGCAAAATTTCATGCACTTTTTTGAAGCATTTCTTTGACAGAATTTATGGCAGGTATTCAAACTTTATGCTTCTTTCAAAAATAAAGTTGAGAGCCAGAGAAGCAGCTTTGATAGGGGAATGTCTTCAAAATAGTCAAACGGTGGGCTTGAAGAAAGTTTTCTCAGAATTAAACATTAAAATAATCGATTTCAGCTGGTGAAAATTTGTCTGAAGCGTTATTAGGAAGAAATCAAACTTTCATTAATCATCCAATAATTTCCACTGCCATTTTCTTTCAAAAATTGTAGACAAAGATACTGCAACATCCTTCATTGCTATACGATTGATAAATGTATGATGCTGAAGAAAATGTCCTTCTTATTGGCAAAACAACTTCTGCAGACCACCACTGGTTATGGGTACCACGGGTTGGGGAACACAGGAGACATCCTGTCAAGTTCAGAACATTGCCGCATTAACCCTCAGATGGCAACAGCCTCCTTTTCATTTCAGGGCAAAGTTGGACTTTTTTCCCAGTGTGCCTGCATTTCATCTTTACCCAAGGTTATGCAACCCCTGCAGGGTGGGGAAGGGCAAAGTTGGATTTTATCCATGCCATTTTCCAAAGTCAGACTTTTTCTGTAGTGACCTTTAACCTGAGGTTCTGGCTTTCAAGCTTACATTTTATTTTCTAATGGAGGAACAACACAAAGCCAAGGGGAAAAAGTGATCCTTGAAGAGGTGATTTTTTCAGTTCTGACTCTCCTGAGTAAGAATTTTCTGTGAAAAAAAAGCCAGGATTTTTCCCAACTTTGCCCTGCACAGACTGGCATGGTTTTTTATACAGTACTGTGATTCTGAAGTGCACCCAAAGTATGCACAAAAAATTCCGACTGTAAAAGGGTCGATTTGCTTTTAAAATACGTTCCCTTAAAAAAAAATAAAATACGCCGCCCGTACTATACGAAATGCCTCCTAAAACGAATCACTCAATGAAATGAATCAGGTTAGTTCCAAGAGGCACCCTTTGCCCATACAGCAGGCGTCTGTCTGATGGTGAATGCGATGGTGTTGTGGAGCGTTTGATTCGTCCCAGGTGCTCGGATACCCCAATGGCCTCGCATATATATGCCCGAAGGAACAGGAAAAATAAATGGACAGGCATTGGAGCCTGGCTCCCACCCAGTCGGTCGGATTCATTCCCTGGGTAGGCCAGGTGGAGCGGAAATCCATCACCCATTTCGCCTCACTACCCCACACCTCGTTCTCCGTCGGAAAGGCGCCCAAAATCCCGACCTTCCCTTGTCTCTACCAGACTCTGCACGTACACAGCACGTGCTTCGCATTCCGCCAGAGGTCCCTCAAAACCCCGTCTCGTATCCACACAGACGAAAAAAAAAATGTGCAGTAAAAAAAAATTGGCATGAAAGCTCTGCTGTGAGCAGAGCCCAGCCCTTGTACGGCGTTACTATATAGTGTAAATAACGGCGCTGACGACGGAAGTGTGTGAGGCATCTTAACAACAGTATTTTCGAATTTATCATAATTCCGCATTCGTGTGTTTTGATTTTGTGGCAGCAGCTGTGAACTTTTCATTCATTCCCAGAAGAAATAGGCGTATAAATGAAAAATGGCATGTCTGAGGATTTTTCTCGAGGAACGTTTGTCTGATGATAACGAATGCTGCTTAACCTCTTATATTATCCGAGCTTGAATTCAGCATGGATTTCTCATGCCGTGCGAAAAAAAAATGAATCGGACCTTGCGAAAAGACGTTGATAGAATGATTATTATTTGAACCGCTAAATTTCTCATGTATTTACCTCAATTTCGCAAATAAGTTTGTGTGGAATTGATGTAAACATATCTCGAACCAAGAATGGACTTTGAAAAGAAAAATGTCGAGAGTTTATTACTAATAATTTAAAAATACAAAACAAGTAGAGTAGAAAGTAGTTTCATATATTGATGTCATATATAGAATAGGCTTGTATTAAATTGTATACAAACAGTGTTTTAACACTAAATTCGAGTTGAGTTTCTTGATGTTGCTTTTGACGAATTAATGTTTAAAAATGTATTTCTATCCGCCAAAATGGGGTCATCTTATTTCCCTCAAAATTTGTGGGTATTCTACTACCTTTTCATGTAATTCTATAAATCCCCCCCCCCCCGATTTCAATGCATATTTGCCTTTTCAATGTTTGAAATCTTCTTCTTTGATCGAAAGTGTCACATGTCTGAAATTGTGGATGGTTCGAAAAGTTTATGATTTGTATGTTAGTTTCGAAATACAGTACAACACTTCAACTAACGTAAATCTGTATATGCGACAAAAAATGTTTGCGCAATACATAAATAACTTGCCTTTAAATAAAGTCCAGGCATCTTTGTTGTTCGAGATAAAGTAATTCACGTAAACCAAAAACCGTGTTCTGAAGCCAGATGATTCTGAACATTATTGAATGACTTGTTCTTCTTTATCGACATGAAGCGCGTATGTGAGAAATGTTGTTGATATACACACGTACTTCTTTCACACACTCGCGCGGATTTCAGTAATATCACTCCATTCGCACCAGCTGAACTGCGATTCATTGAACGTGACGAAAATACATGAAGTATTCTCTAAAGAGAAAGGGCAGACGATGAGGACTGTTCAGTCTCTATATTGTACTGATGCTATTGCCAGACGGCTGAAGTACCAGAAATTCTATGAAGTGTGCACTTTCTTTTTATGATATCTTACACGCTCGCGAATTGAAGGGATTTTTTTCTATCGGTTTACTTGCAAGAAATCACGCAGAAAATCTTGAATGCAGGTATTTTCATTTTTTTTAAGGCGATGAGCATACTCACATTTTGAAGGAAATTATGAAAGTGAAGAGAAAAAATTGCACGCCATTCGACCTTATAAAATCGGGACACATTGAGAATTCTTCAACTACTCGATCCGCTATTTTCTGGTGTCTT
The DNA here is from genome assembly GCA_905338405.1 of Notodromas monacha. Taxonomy (NCBI): domain Eukaryota; kingdom Metazoa; phylum Arthropoda; class Ostracoda; order Podocopida; family Cyprididae; genus Notodromas; species Notodromas monacha. The sequence continues at coordinate 56,025 of CAJPEX010000622.1, forward strand.
CAGTAGTTGAGGGGGAAAAAATCTTTTCAGATGAAAGCAAGTCTGGAGCTTGGAACTTGGAAGATCTTTTTGATGTGGTTCGTATGAACAATTTGAAAGAATTTTTTTAATTATCGACGTAAAAAGCTGCGGAAAGACAGAACTTCACAAAGCTATTGTTTATGAAGATCTCTCAACAACTGCGTTAAAAGAAAATTACGAAAAAAATATATTGCATCGTAGAAACAAGTAACCCAAGATTTGATCAGCACGAATAAATTTGAATGGAATGTAAATTTCACTTGAAACACTAATAGCTGATAACTTTTAAGGGAAAAAAGTGGCAGAATTGCTTTAAAGTTTGTATTCATTATTTTTGCCCACCTCTTGATCTTGTGCAGTCACGTACTTGGGCGTATTTTCTCCGGAGAAAACTGTCTAGTCAGTTGATGAGCACTGCCAGAAAAATTAGTCTTACAAAAAATTATTGATTATTCATCAGAAGTGGATCTTTTTTCTCTAGATGAGCTCCCTGTGTTAAAAGAAATCCTCTATACTTCATTCCTTACACTCTCAAATGTGTTTTTCGCTGAAAACCAGTTTTCTCAGCGTCCGAGATTTTGCCGAATTAAAGTTCCCACAGCCAAAATGTTCAACAACAACAAAAAAAGAATTCTGATAGAAATGTTGGAATTTTGAACTAATTGCAGCATTTTTCTCACCCACAATTCCGTCTTCAAATCATTCCCGCTGCCAAAATGTTCAAGATAAGAATTCTGATAGAAATTTACGAATTTTGAATCTTAAGCTTATCGCGTCATTTTTCTCACCCATCATAATTTCGTCTCCGAATCATATTCCTTCTGCGGAATTGTTTTCATCACGCTGCTGGTCGCCTATAACCCGAAAACGTTTTTCCTCCTCCTCGGTGTTTGCCGACACATGCCTTCCATTTATTGCCAGGACAATCGGAATTCATGATCCCGCTCTCCTCAAACATCTCGAGCACGGAACAACCCAGCCGAGCCGATGGAAATGGATCGTGGCAATATGACGTGAGCCCGGGTTTTCGCCTCAGGTTCCCCTTCCTACAGCAGAACCCGCCAGGAAGTGTGTGTGTGTTGGGTTGGGGACGAGCTGAGGGAAATCGTGTTACGTCGGGTACGCAGGAAGGAGAGAGAGAGAAACGAAGGGTCAGCCGGGCCTTGATGAGCTCTTCCCGGGGCCCAGCATAGAGCCAGAGCCCCGCCAGGGAGTCGAGCGCACGTTTCAGGGGATCAAGTTTCAACTCAATCTCGCCTGGGCTTCCTGTATGTTGGCTCACTTCCCTTATACTCACTCAATGTACGAGTGAAAGGGGCTGGGATAGTACATATGAGGGCTGGGTCATAAGTTGTGAGACTACCTGAAATAGATCCAATGGAGTCTCAATAATTCAAGAATTTTTTTTTTTCTTAACCCTTGTGCGGCAAAGTCGGGATATATTCACAAAGTTTTGTGTCACTGAGAACTGGAAATTTAAAAAATGCAACTTTTGTACAAAGGCCTGAGTGGGGAAAAAGTCCAACATTTTTTTCTAATCCAGCAGAAAATTTTGGATGAAAAATGAAAAAATCCCTCACTGGGTTGCGTTTTTTCATGCATTCCTGGTATAGGATCAGCATGGGAGATTCCTGAAAACAAAAGAGAATTCATCTCCTGGATTTTTTCCAACTTACGCCTTCTCAACCTGGGAGCAATTCAGAAACCTTGGGTCAAACTGAAATGCTCCACCCCCCAAAAATATCCCAACTTTGCCTCACAATGTAAATGAACCCTCTGCCATCCAAGGATTAAATTGCATAGCCCCTTCATTTGGCAAGACTTTGGTGCCGTTCAACGTACTCTCTGCCTATTCCCATACATTTTTTTCTTGCAGTAATTCCAGCAATCTAAACAGTGTCAAAAATCAAGTTCTGCTAATTGACTATGCTCCCTGTTATTCTGGCTGTTCCTGATGGTTAAGAATGACCTGAGAGGGATTTATTTTGAGGACAGGGGCAACCTCATTTCTGCCGTCAAAATAAGCAGCTTAATCAACTAACGGAACTTTATTTTCAGCACTGTTTTGAAGTAACCTAAATAACGTACTTTTTCACGTAACTTTAGTCGTCTCTTACGTCACTCTAGGGGTCTACACCTACATTAGCCACGTAGTTCTCACAGGTCTACAAGATTACAGGGATTCAGTTCAGATTAGATCCCTGGACTTCAATGCTAAAGCATTTGATTGGTTCTAATTTTTGTCAAAGATTAGCAAGTCCTCAAAACATTTTAATAAAAATTGTTTCCCTCAACTTCAAGTTGTAGAAAACAACAGTGCAGAACAAAACCACATAGAATCTGATCTTCTGGTATCAAAAAAAGATCAAAAAGCAAAGGAAAAGAATACTTATTGCTAGAAAATGCACAGATGAAAGAAAAACTTTGCAAAAAGAAGCATAAAATCAGCTTGCTTTTGATTATTAATAAGAGTGTATTTATCATGAAATATTTCATTTATTTTTCAATATAAATAGCTTGATTTATTCAAAAGATAAAAAAATAAAATGCTTTGATTTTTTGGGGAAATTTTAGAAATGTGTCCTTAACTTGAGCCAATGTCTGGATGTCAGGCCTGATTTTTTGGTATTCAAGTGTCCCTAAGTCAATTTGTCTGTATATGTTGGGGTGCCCACATATTGGGGTCTCTCTGAATGTCCAACAGCACTGGAGTGTTGCCAACTGATGGGTTATGTGAGTAAAATTGTGTTTGGAATTTTTGGGACTCCATTGGATCTATATCAAAAAATCTCATAACTTATGAGCCAATCCTTGCTATACTGTATGTATATGCACGAACGACCGCGAGGGAAATCTGGTTTCACTAGTCGGAGAAGTACCTAGCTGTGATTTTCCTTTGTTCCGGCTGATCCGTGTTTCTTGTTATTACTATACGTGCAAGATAATATTACCTTTCATGAGAGCAAGACGCCATCGATCATAATATGCAGTTGTTAGCAGTACATTATTTTTATTCATTTATTTTATTTTTTCCCTGGGTGCTCAGATAAACATGAGAGAGCATTTTTAGTTCACAGTATGAACGACCGCGAGGGAAATCTGGGTTTGCTTTGGGTGAAGTACCTGAGGATGACCTCCGTGTTTTCGTCAATCCACATTCTGTGAGATACACAATGAAGTATAGAAAGGGGAATTTCGTGTTGATAAATGGATGGAACCAATTTTGCTGCTCGAATTCTTCAAAAAATTCGGAAAGTTCGAAAATATGTTGAGATACTGGAAAAAGTCAAGACCATCTGTCAAGATTTCGTCCAATTGCATTCGGTTGAAAACGTATCTGATAAAAAAAAAAATTTCAGAGCAGAGGCTCTGATCTGAAGTTTGGAAAGCCATGCTGGAGAAATACTTTGAAGATCAAAGCTTACACTATTTTTGCTGGAACGCCTTGACAAAAATAATTATTGTCTTTGTTTCCAGAAACATTGAGATCACATCAGTGAAAAGCGATACATAATTAAAAAGAAAAGAACCTGCTGAAAATGAAGAATGGCACTGATTTTCCTCGAAGAACTCTTGCAGCTTTATATCAAAGGAATATACTGCATTCGAATACGCAAAAATCTAAGTTGCAGATGAACAGAATTTTTCGCCATTTTTCGAAGATGCTCATTTGAAGACATTTTTAGCATTACGAATCTTCGCTCGGTTCAAAAGAAAGCTCGTCATCACGAGATTTTTTCGACTATAAATAAATTAAAAAACGCTCCACAGAAACCAATATTTTACTTGGAGGTGAAAAAGGTCTATTTCCTTATCTTTTACACAAGTGGACGCTCATGTGCTCCATAAAAGTTAGATTTATTTTTTCTTCGTTCAAATATTTGCTTCCATATTCGAAGAGCACTTGGCTACGATTTGAGTGTTTTCATTCAATCCGAATTCACGACATTACTGCTATATACTTACTTGAAGACGGGACTTCGTAGATAATAGTAAGAGGCTTCATGTATTTTGCTTCAAAAATTGAAGACTTGTTTCCCTGATAGTATGAGACACACTTTCCACCAGGAAACCCTTCCCTGAGGGGGGAAATCTGGCGTCACTTTCTGGGAAGTACCTGGTTACGACTTTCGTGTTTCCGTCCATCCACATTCGTGTTACTACCGTATTTTTTCTTTTATAAGACGACATCGATCATGAAACGCAGTTATATTTTTATGATTCAAGATACGAACACACTCAAGCTACGAATACCGTGCTTGTACAGTATAATACTGCACTTGAAGAAACAAACGGCCGTCAGAGAAATTTTGCCGGAAAAGTACGAGTTTCTGCCTAGGATTCCTGTAGTTCCTTCCGGCAATCACGAATTCATTATTTGCATCGCACTTGATTTTCAAGCGTTAATGAATGAAATGTGTAATTTATTCATGTGCTTGCTTCATGAATTTTAAATTTTTCCCTTGGCATACGAATTTTTAAATGTGCTGCATTGATTTTTTCTCGGTTTAAGAAGCATTCATTGTAACGTATTCAGGTCATTCATAAAATTCAGCCTGCTTTCTTCGGTTGAGAAAACACTAAAAGGTTCCTTTCGAACTAACAGATGACACATTTTCAGCCTTTGAATAAAGTAATGAAAGAAAACGAAATCCGGTTTCATTCGTACTTCAAATGCCGGCGATATTGTCCGTGATTTAATTTTTTCCAAAATCGTTATTTTCACGTTTATTACTGTTAATTACTAAAATAAGGGAATCAGCTGCATACTTTTCGTGACAAGGAAAATTGAAGAGAGTTCATGTTCAGAGCAAGACGCGCATTTTCCCTCATTTACGCAGATCGGAGAATGTGTACTGTATATAATTTTTTTTTGCCTTGTCAAATGTCATCAGCAGGGGCATCTTTTTGCTCACTGGCGAAAATTTCAGCGCGGTCTACACTGACACTCAAAAACTTAAATTGAGAAAATCAGGGTTTTCATTTATGAGCCCAGTCACCGGACCAAGAACATTGCCCACCGAGGTACTTTATCATTCATTGAAAACCATCCGTGGCACTCAGACCACCCACAAAGCCTCAAAAACTTATGGGCCGTAACACTCGTATTTTTCCCTTCACTCCGCCCCAACGTCTGTTGGGTTTCCTACACCATTCGTGCACCGGAAATTAATCGACCGAATGAAGGACCTCACGGGGTTCCTTCGTTGTTGCTGAGCACCGGAAAATTGTCGGTATGAAAAGCGAATCGGAAGTACCGTGGGTCATCGTCAACCACCGGGTATTTCGCTTGATTATTCTCCATAATACGGCATAGCTGAGAAGTGGCGTAATGAGGGCTCGGAAAACCAAGGAACAATCTCATAATCGGGGATTCGCATGATGAATATGATTCGATCATTATCTCAAACAATCGCGCAATGTCGCAAAAAGCAAGTCACAGGATCTATAGTTTCTCGACATTTCCATCCTGAATAAATCGAAGGGAAATACTCTTGCGAATCATTTCTCGGTCAGTATTCACGAGAAATTGAGGAGAAGGTCAAGTCGAATGAGCTATTTGACGAAAGTAAGAAAAACAATTTGACGAGAGAGAGAATCCGACACAAATATGTCTTCAAGTTAGAAAATACGGACAAGAAATTAGGATGTACAATGATGTGACTTGATTCTCTTGATGTGTTTTCGATTACGAGATAAATACTCTTCAACGACAGATTCTATTCCATAATGTATGTACTTTAAATCCAAAAACTGAATTATACTCAACTGCTGTGCAGTATCACTAGTTCACCCCCTAATCAAAATTCATGAACTCAACTACTGTATTAGAAGCGCGATAAAATAAATATGCGAAAACTACTTAATGTATTTGGCTGTTTTTGTATTACAGTATTAATGCTTCATTCCATCAGAGTTCTCTTAATTTCACTATCGTGCGGTTGTATAAAGATTCATGCTGATTTCCTTTTGTTGATAGGAGGAATGAAAGAAATTGATCAAGTTTTGCCACTAGTCACGCAAATGTATTCCTGACTAGATTTTTTTTCTGGATCATAAATGTTTTTCAACATTTTACTTGCCGGTATTCTCAAATCTCTTCAAATCAAGATTGTGATTCAACCTTTCAAAAGCATGCTTATTTCTATTGTTAATCGGAATTTACATTTTATCTTGAATTGAATCATTCATATTTGAAAAATATCTACAGCATAAATATAAGACGCAAACTCCCCAAAGTCCCCATTGTAAAATAATTGGTGATTTCCTCCGGGGTTTGCTTTCTTGTTCGAAACCCGGGAAGAAACGATTCGCAAGACCGAATCTGCTGACAAGGGGAAGTTTTGCTTGTTGACTTCCTTGGCGAACTCTTATCGTTGTTATGATTCCGTGAAGTTAAGCTGCGAAATGCGCTCTTCTTGTCGCGCTAAATTGGCAGCATTTCAATCTGATATTCCTGGAAATTCGTGTCAGCTGTGATTCAGCACAGCTTATACATATCAAGAAAAAACAATGGCGGATTCGAGAATCATACACACAAATCACATATCCTTTGATCTCATCCTGGGGGGCAAAGAACTCATTGACATATTCAATACTCCATCACGAGAGTCATATCGTACCGAGAATTTTCAACTACTCAATTCAAATTTAGGAACCGTACCACGAGGCATATACGCAGCTACATTGTTTCGTGGTTTTTGTTTAGCTAAAGTATGTAAGGAAATGTTATGTCGTCTTTTATAGCTTCTACTTCACGAGTTACGTTTCTATAATGCTGTATACCTCGTTCTACGTGATGACAAGAATCCTCTGAGAGAAAATACACTAAGCGACAAACAGTATGTAGATGAATACATGACAAAAATAGAAGTGATTGATGGACGAGTAACAGCACCTTTGCCGAAAAGGCATAATTTTTCAGAAATTTGGAATCCAAACTTAAAAATGGGCGAGCAAAGAAGCAGATCTGTAATAAAATTACTTGAACGAGGAGGAAGACTCGCAGACATATGGAACAAGATGCACTACTGTTCTTAGGAGAAAGAGAAAACACAATAAGTGACAAACAGTATGTAGATGAATACATGACAAAAATAGAAGTGATTGATGGACGAGTAACAGCACCTTTGCCGAAAAGGCATAATTTTTCGGAAATTTGGAATCCAAACTTAAAAATGGGCAAGCAAAGAAGCAGATCTGTAATAAAATTACTTGAATGAGGAGGAAGACTCGCAGAGGAATACGAAAAATTCATTTTTTATCCAAATTCACAAGAATCTTGAAAGATTGGTGAGTTTTAAACGAAGACTTAATATTACGCCTAATAAAAAGTTTGTTACCAACCTCGATGTTTCGGATAACAATTTCTTCCTGGTTTAAATTAGGTGTCTTCCGCGTACTTTGCGGGCTAAAGGATTTTTAGCTAGTTCGGATAAAATAGCAACCAGGATTCGTAGAGAGGCAATAAGCTTTTATTGACAGCGCACAACAACAACCAGTTGCGAGTGCTCGGGCACGAATGCTGACGAGAACAGAGAGACACACAGAGTTAAAGAACCGCAGTCAGCGTTGCTGACGGAAGAAATAATACACACACATGTTCCAGAATGAGGACAGCGATGCTTCTATTGCTGGCCTCGAAACTCAAGCTAATACAAAGGCAAGTAAGCAAGTTTGGTAAAGCCCCTTTTTCTGGGTGGAAGTGAAACACATGGAAATATTTGGGAGCCTGCATACGCAGCGCTACACCAATAAAAATATTTTGGGATCACAAAAATTAAAAACATCTTCCTCCTTAATTCATTGAATCATAACAGCAGGTCGTACTCGCAGTATATGTTCTATTTCATCAATGCCATCGCTACGGAACAAATGCATTTCAAAATTAATTACCTGAGTATCTCCTCAAGAGGATGAATCTGATGGATTTTGAAAGTCACCTGAATCTTCTCTGATATAGAAGAAAGGTGATGAAAATTCCATGTGAAAATATAGAAAGAAGAATAACTAACTAATTTGCAAAAATCACGTTGGTTGGGTTCAAAGTGTATTTTAGTCAAAATTTTGATTAACTTATTCGGTATTTATTTTATATAGCAGAGATTAGTTTTATATCTGTTCGACAATTTTAAGGGCACAGCAATTGAAATGTGTGTACTTCATTTACAGAATGCTTTTACAATTTCGGGTACAAACTCGTCGAATATAACATAGGAATTTAATCCACTCAATCACATTTCCTTACACTTCTAAAATATTAGTCGTATTAAAAAACGCCTTCCTCCTAAAAAAAATGAATATCGTGAGGTACGCAGATGTAAGATGAAGTGCAGTATCAGGCACTTTGAATCGTAATTTTTTAAATTTCCCAAGGCGAAATATTCCTGAGGTTTATTTTTGGAAAACAATTTCCATTCCATGACACCGTAACCAGTAGCTTTTCACAAAAGCTTGTCACCTTTTTTAAGTAAAAATAAGAATTTCCTTACCAAAGCTATGCCTGCAGTACATGTCTCTTCTCCCGTTTTAGAATTTCAGTATACCGTACAATAGTATATTTCATTCCGTTGATTACTTCAATTTTGCCTGAGTGGCCGCGGAGCCATTGGGATTATGGTTCGGAGAGCAAATTGAATCTTCAATTTAATGCAAGGTAAATGGAGAATGAGTACTGTAGATTCAGACTTCAGTACCATCTATACTGTAAAGCCGTAAATCATCCACATCCAAACTTCCCATCACATAAATCATCAATGGGAAATGTGTGACCAATAAAATGGGTAAAATACGATACCTATCAGCATCAGTTTAGGATTAAAGTCAAACCTTTACAAGGCAAATTTCAAGGGACCAGCAAAAGAAAAATCGAGTCAGGGACGTTTCCAAAAAGGCCAACAAACCTTTGTGTTATAAGGGAAAGTAAGAAGAAATACAGGAAATTGTAATTGGTGATTTTCTGGGCCTTGAACGCATTCTTAAATGAATTTTTACAGCGTGCTGACCTTCAAAGCAAGAGTTCATTCACCCAATTAATCTCACTTCCTTTCAATTTATATAAGTTTACATTTTTTGTTGCTTTTCTCTTCCTTGTGTCAAAATATAATAATCAAAAGGAGACCAGATCATTTAATTTTTGGAGGTCTTAGAGGAAATGCCTTTGAGGTATAGGGATGTTTCTAATGCATTGTTTCTAAGGGAATTCAGGCAGGGACTTGAAAAAATTGACATGGGAGAAACAGCTGCAATTTGATGATTGAATTTGCTTTGAGGTTGACTTGAAATTTGACCTGTGCCCTGCAAATCCAAATTATGTTTTGACGTCTTGACCTGGAAGCATCTCATTATATCCTTGACTCATATTGACTCTGTGTCTCATTCTGAAGATAAAATTGTGCCTCAGAAGTTGGTCATAGTAATTTTCTCTGGAAACAACTCTTATTGGGCTGTAAGTTGAATTCGCTCAGAGGTTGACTTGCAATTTTACCTCTGCCCTGCAATTTCACCTGTTTTAGCCACTTTCTAGTGTTTTCGTGCTGCTCTTACTTAATTTTACACAGGGTGTCTCACAATTTAACCATTTTGCAATTTGAACATATAGTCCAGCAGCAGATTTGGCGTCAAGTTGTGGGATACCCTCTTTATTCAAATTATAATCAGGGAGCTTTCAGTTATCACAGTTCAACTCTTCAAATGCTACATTTTAAACCAATTTTTCCCCACCAAGGGTTGACAAGAATAAAGATGAAGTGAGCTGGCAAACCTCTGGAGTCTCCCCTGCTGCTATTGCAAGTAGAAAATATATCAAAAATGAAAAGTAAATAAATAAATGAAATAGCGTAAAACCCAGCAATACAGTATAAAAAAATAATGCTGCTAGGGACGAGAAAACTAGGAGGATAAACATTGCCGAATAACCTACGAGTGAACTGCGCTCGCCACGTGCGATGCTGTCGTGTCTCTTCCTCCTTTTCCTGTGCCTTCGCCACTCGACGGTAATGACGACGGAGCGAAGTTCCAATCATGTCTCGCACACTTTTCGTTCTTACACACACACACCCACACACACACACAGTGGTGCGAAAAAATAAGCCAAAGAGAAATAAGCCTTCGCCACTCGACGGTAATGACGACGGAGCGAAGTTCCAATCATGTCTCGCACACTTTTCGTTCTTACACACACACACCCACACACACACACAGTGGTGCGAAAAAATAAGCCAAAGAGAAATAAAAGAAAAGAGCCGCTACGTTAAAAATATAATATTACGCAAGTTCTCCGTTTCCGGGTAGGTGGGAAATAACCGTCGAGGGGTAGCAAAAATACTTCAATAATTTCCACCCACATGATATGAGCTGCTTCAATGACGGAAAAGTGCTCATCTGAACTTGTATCTGCCACCCACTGATTCTGCAGCTTTTCTGGGATTTACGAAAGTAATAAAACCAAAAGGAAGGAAACGATAAAACAATAATTCAGACGCTCTAATCCGTTTATTGCCGCGTAGGTACAGTACTGTATTTACGTCAGTATGAACAACAAATCTTCGCAGGAAATTCCGACGAGGTCCAGGTTTGAGATATAACTACTAAACCACAAGAACAACTAACGAGTGCAAAAGTTATTTGGACTGCGTATAGAGCCGTAGAATACAAATTTTTCAATTATCCTCGCAAGCAATTTTTTCCTGGATCATAGATTCGGATATTCCAATATTTTTAGAAGTTTTTAAATTTAAGCTTTTCGAACGTGGTACGTTCTATACTTTTTCAATCGATCAGCTGATGGACATGCGTTTCCGAGAAGGAGGTTCGAACAAAGAAGGATGCTTGCACGTGAATTTGATTTAGGGCTTTATGTCGGCTAAAATCCCTAATTCTAAAATAATGGAAATAAAAATTCGCATTCGCTGAATTCAACGCAGATTGAATTGAAGAAAATGAAAAAGCTAAGTCCATTTTGAACAGAAAAAAATAGGCCTTCCTTTGCTGTTTCCCCAGCCATAAACCGAGTTATACGCAAACATTTCTGTCATGCATAATTTGCTTATTCAACGACCATACAGCGGACTATTTAATCTGTGTCGTGAGTAAATTTTTAAGCAAACTGAGCGAGGCATTTTTTAAATGAAAGTCGAAGTAAACAAGAGTGATTCATCAAGGTTAATTAACAGAAAAAATCGGCACTGAATTCTTCACAGTTCTGCACGATGAAGTTATGTATTCACATCTGGGACACCACATATACAGTATTCACTATTCAGCAATACAAGTTAAAAACAGAGGCTTTATTACATTTCGTTCATTCTTATTTTTTTGCCGGAATATGGTCGTTAATCTGGACGATCAAATGCTTCACCGAAATTATTTAGAGAGCCATATCAGCTGAAAGTCCCATTTATAGCTGAAGAGGGTTCTTTCCATAGGCTATGAATAAAAAATAATGGAAGAAGACGTTCTCTAAATTCATAGATTCAATATATTCTATTGCAGTGCACGTTGCTGATGCGGATCCATCAAATCTGGTAAAGGTGCGCTGAATCTCCCGTTTTGACGTATCGAATCCCCAGTCGCAGAAGAATAATTCCTTTCCAATTGGATTTCTCCCCCCCCCCATGCAGTGCACGTTGCTGATGCGGATCCATCAAATCTGGTAAAGGTGCGCTGAATCTCCCGTTTTGACGTATCGAATCCCCAGTCGCAGAAGAATAATTCCTTTCCAATTGGATTTCCCCCCCCCCCCCCCGAAAGCAAAACACCGAATATATTTCTTTGCTCACATATTCTCTTTCTGTCCATGTTTCTCTGAGAATTTTGTGAGACAGTCTTAAAGAGAGTGTGAGGGGGGACGCGGCGAAGGAACAAAGCTATGCCGGGATCCATAAATATTGTGCGCCTGTCACAAGAGACCTGCACCTGTTGTGGCTGCATCTCCGGTAGTATCTTTTTCTCTCCCTCACACACACACACACATTCTCTTTCTCTTCCCTCTTCTGTCTCTCTCTCTTTTGTTATGGAAAAAAAGGGAAAAGAAATAGGCAAACTTCCCGACTCCTGGCCGAGGTCGGCGAAGACGAAGACGACGACGACGACGACGACGTGGGAAGGAATAACTCCTGCGACGGAGATACACTGCTTTGCTCTCCGCAGTGGCAGTGATTGAGAACAACTTGGAGCATCATCCTGTTTTCCATCCCGCCCCCGTTTTCCAACGCATTATGCGGGGGGGAGATGCTGGTCGGTGGGTATATAGTCAACGAGGTTGCGAGTGATGGAAACCCTCACCAGAACCGGCTTAACGCTGAATAATTTGACGCGCAGCACTGTTGGAATATTTCACACGGCTCTGACTTTCTGGCCGAGACGCGGAAAGCTGATGGGATGGACGAGAGAAAGGGCAAATAAAGGCGGGATTTCCTCGGACTTCCGCGTTGAAAGCAAAAAATAAATAAAATAAAACTGATGATGCACAATTCATTCAACTTTCGACATTATCCGGGGGACTTCGGCTGAAGTTCAAAGCAGGCAAACTGTTCTTTTGGGAAATGGTCTGTCGAATGAAGCACATTACTCCCACACACCTTTCACTTGGTGATCAAAACAACTGAATAAAGCAAGGGCTTTTAAGGGGTAAATTGACATTTTACCAAATAATCTGTAATTCAAAGAGATGCATTTTGAGCATCCAGGAGACACATGAAGCGTCTTACTCGTTGTAATTCGTGCATTTGGCAAACATTGAATGGACCCCGTCAACCCGGTTATTAAGAAAGCATATGCATTTTTTTTTTCTGTAAAATTTCTTTAAAGTTTGTGTACCGCGATCATTTACTGTATAACTCAAAACATCAAAGAGGCTTCTTTGAAAAAAGGCTTAGATTTGGAATATTTTCCCCCAACAGTTGTGAGGGAAAAAGCTTCACTTCACAAAAGGCGGAAAAGATTTGTCAGAATTTGGACAATTTGAGCTTTCGAAATTTTGCTAAGAGGTTCAAGATGGTTCAGCTGATAGCTTTAAATCTCTTCAACTTGCGAAGGCTTTTAAGTGAATTTTGCGATTGAAACTTCACGAGAAAAAATGAAACCAGATTGAAGAGCAGGGCTACGGCCAGGACTTTTTGTCCTAGTGTCAAATGATGAATTCAAACAGAATCCAGAAATTGTGAGAGAATGACAGCTAACAATCACAACACTTTTTGCAAGAAGTCAGAGAAATATGCCAATTTCGGAATTGGCCTTTTCAAACGCGAGTGGGTTCTCCCGGAGATCCGTTTGGTTCAGCAGCAAACTGCAGAGTGTGTAATTTTGGGGTTTTTGATTTACAAAGATATATTTCTGGATTATGATTTGGAGGCCAAGTTTGGCCACTTTCATTGAAAGCTAGAATATTGTCCTTGGATGAGCCTGGCAACCAAACCCAAAAGATTATCGCTGATTGAGACTGGCGCCGTTTAAATGGGCAGATTTCTTCTTTTCGGTTTCAAATTTATAATTTTTTCCTGACAACAGTTACTGATACATAGTGCCACGTTCTTTCAAATTTTGTGTGAATGTCCCCCAACATCGTGTGCAATTGTCGACGAAGGGTTTCCAATTGTTCTTCAAACTTTTTCAATTTGAAACACGTACTGCGCAAATCTTGATTAGCCAGACGAATGCGCCCTTCAATGACTGATCCTCTTTTTGAAATTTTATTTCATTTTGAATTTATATTTTTGCGCATTTTTTCAGTCCCTCATTTTCATAGCTAAACAAATGCCAACTTACATTATTATCTGGTCTGTTGAACTTTCAAGAGCTTCAAAGCTCGAAAATATACACGTACGATTCCTGAGAGAATGTGTTGTTCACATTCTAAATTCAATTTAAAAAAAAAAGTGCTGCATCTCCGCTGAATTCCAACTTCCTGTTGAGTGCGTCAGAGGAGTCGATGAATTTACGAACAATCGTGTTTGTTGTCGTGTTTGGTTGCATTCGCCGGAAAACAAATGGAGGAATATTCGGGTTGACACCTACCTTGTCCTCGTTTTCTTTTATTTATTTTTTCCTTCCAGAACGTCGTCGACTCCACGTAAGTCGACAATATATAGCAAGATGTCCGGGGCAATAGTTCGATTGTTGCTGACAGAAGTAAATTTCTTTCCTCCTCCTTTGAGAACATCCTTCAAAGTATAGTAGCTGCTCTTAACCTGCATTCTTCAGAGGGATAAGCTCAAAATATGAAGGCGGGGGTAAAAATGCCATCGTTGCGCTTTTTTTTCTTCATTCTATTTGGAATTTCGCTACGCCCACACGATTTCCATTGCTGTCAGTTTCGATAAAGTTGCGAGGAAGGAAAAGGAATTATAGGCCATGTGTTGTTTCCATGATGGATTTCGAGACAATTTGTTTCAAGATGAAAATAGTTCTTCACATGAAAACTTACCGGAAAAAATATATCGCGGGGTAAAACTTTCTAGATCGTTCGGATGACCATAATCGGGCTCGCGTGTACAGTCCACAAATGATCTCAAACGACAAACACCACGTAGAACATATGATTGAAACAGGCACATTTCTCATCAATAGAAAAGTTTTACCATGTTATTTATATTTTTTCTAAAAAATATTTTGGGGAAACGAATGATAGACAGCCTCTCAGCAGCGCACGTGAAATACTTTCATTACCCAGAAGTCAGAATATAAAGCCTCACACGAGGAATCTATTTCAAATCTCATCAACTTTTCAGAACCTGGTGGTAGTCAACGCAAAAAAAAGCTGCTTGAAGTTTCTGTTGGAATGAAAATTTAATGTCTCCCATTCCGATGTTTCTGTGGAACTTTTTCTTTCCGTAAAAATGTTCGCTTCTTTTGCGATAGCTGCTCTTGATTTCATAATGTTTTCTTGCACCTGCTGTGTGTTATCCGTTGAAGGAATGTAGTCGGTTGGTGGCCCTAATTAATTTTTAAATCACAATATACACTAGAGCAGGACTGTAATTGATGAACTGCTCTTATTTCGTATATATCGACTTTTTCGACGATTTTCTATGTCCACTAAGAAATAAATTATGGAAAAATACTTTGTAGAGCTGACATTTTAATTTTAAAAAAATAGGTCATCGGAACTCGTAAGTTTTGATTACTCGTATGACATGAGACGCAACTTCTAAAGCAGTCTAAGTAGAGACTACGTTTAGTTTGCGTATATTTTGACTGCGATTGAAAATGCCACTACAGTGTTAATGTATACGGAAATACTTTAGCGCACCTATAGAAAAGGGATTTTTGGCAATATGAGCAGATTGATTCGAGCTTCTTATTGGGAAACGTTCATTTGCCTTTCGTACATTGAGATCATCGCTTTCAAAAAATTATATTAAAAAAATAGGAATTCCTCCGACTGCGTCATCCGTCATTCGTCTTCACTGATGCCTCACAAAAACCGAGACACAGAAATTAAAATATTCTTCCACCCAATGAGGTATAAAATAAAGACACTAAGTGTGGAAAACAA
The DNA here is from genome assembly GCA_905338405.1 of Notodromas monacha. Taxonomy (NCBI): domain Eukaryota; kingdom Metazoa; phylum Arthropoda; class Ostracoda; order Podocopida; family Cyprididae; genus Notodromas; species Notodromas monacha. The sequence continues at coordinate 71,542 of CAJPEX010000622.1, forward strand.
TGAAATAAGCACTTCCGCAGAAGGCGCCTCTGAAACAAGTTTTTTTTTTTTTTCGCCCCCGAGTCGGCCTTCATATTCGCTCCTATTATACCCAGAGCAGTCAAGAAATTCCAGCGAGAAAATGCAACAAGAAAGTCCTGCTGCTCGGAAATTTCAAAATTTATGATGCGCTGAGTGCAGAATGAAGTTCAGCACAGGGCGGAGGCAATTTTCAGGAAATAGGCAAGGCCTTCTCGCGTCAACCTGCATTGTTTGCTCATTAACGTCCTCAGTTCCGCGACGCGCGAAGAACAGGGGGATACGGAACGACAGAGGAGGAATACCCCCGGACGACGACGACGACGACGACGACGAGAGAGAACCGGACGAGAAGTGCAATGAAGATGAATGTTCTTCGCCAGACGACCGCGGGACTGTCGTGTACAGCCCGAGTTTGCGAGGATACAACCAGTTCCCACCGTGTTGCGAGAAGGACTTGTGCCAAAAGTGTCTCGCGGAACGAAGTTTTGGCGAACGGGGGCTCGGAGAACAGAGCAATAAGAACTGCGCGAGCTGGATGAGACCTCTCTGCTCCTTCTGTGCTGTGCCTTTTCGTGGTCCTTAATGGACCTTCTTGCCCTATGTTATCCTCATGTCATATCCCATGAAGTGCTAATATCCTCGTCTATGCCTGCCATGAAATAAGTAGGCGTGGATCGTTTCCGCTAATGCGCAGATGCGCTAATTATTCCTTAATCTCCCAAGAGGTCCTGTCTCATTACGTTAAAAAGGAAAAGCCCGAAAATTTCCCTGGAAATTGTACCTAAACGAATTCTATAGACCAAGAAACGCGTGTTTCGGAGCATGAAATTGGAAACTCTTAGATTACAAGTGGGCATGCGTTCATTTCGTTCCGGTTTTGTACCCGTGCAAACTCGAAATATTACTCAAAGATAGAAGTAAAAACTTGATTCTTCTCTAGCATTTCAGTCTCAATAATGAGGAGATATTATACAAAAATATAGCAAATAATCTCAAATGGGTTAATCCCCAAACTTTTTGGGACTGTGGACCTGAAAAAAATACACTTCTGTGGACTGGCAGAGTTTGTAAAAATATTTGCGGACTCAAAAAAGTTTTGTTTGAAAGACTTCATGACTGGTACTCGAAAATATGTCTTATTTTTTTCAAAAATGCAGCCAAGAACCAAGGAAGCAGCTGTAGTAGAATGTCTTCAAAAAATTAGGAAGGTAGGATTGAAGAAAGGTTTCTCAGAATGAAAAATTAAAATTATTCATTTCAGCAGGTGGTGAAAATGTGCCTGAAGCTTTATTAGGAGAAAAGCCAACTTTTTTCCATCAGTCAATAATTTCAACTGCCATAGTCTTTCCAAAATTTCAGATAAAGATACTGTAACATCCTTCAGCATATTGCTAAATCTGTTAAATGTATTATGCTTCAGAAACTTTCTGCGGACTGGCCACAAACGTCTGCGGACAGGCGATGGTCCAGGTATCACGGCTTGTGGAACACTGAATTCATGTACATCAAAATTGTTTGACCAGGTGCATAAAAATACCCGACTGAAATCACCTAAAAAGGGCGTCTAAAAATTATTCATATGGGGCAGACGAAATCAAATTAATTCATTCATTTTTGGTGGGTTCGAAGTTGTTGGTGACTGAAGTCACTACAACAAGAAAAAAGCTAGGCTGTAAAGAAAGAGATTAGTTGATAAAAAGATTTCAAGAAAAACACAGAATCAGCCCAGGACAGGGGCCGGGAATTCACGGTGGAATCCCTATTTAAACGTTAAAGTATATTTCGAGAAGTCCCAAAATTTAGATAGTGAACAAAACAGACAACACAGAAATTTAGATGATTTTCGACAAATATGTTTTCAAAAAAGACCTCTCAAAAAACCTCTGATCACGCTGCGGCGGCAACAAAACGAGAACTGTGTGTTTTTATGAAAGCAAGGGGTATTTATTGATTTCTTTTCCTGCTCTTGATCAAGGAGGCTTGATCAAGGGCAGGGAAATCTTGAAGGCCTGGGATTGGCTGACAAATTGGTAATCGAAGACGTCTTGGCGCCAAGACAGACGTCTTGGCGCCAAGAAATCCTAATTTTTTCTTGTGGAGGGGAAACTGTTGACGGATTTCATCCGTTTTTACGCGCGGGTGGTTTTCCACCCGATTAGATATTTTTAATTGATTTTTATTCGGGGTGCGCCGCGAGTCCCCAACATAATCCCCCCTGCCCAGTAAAGGAGCCCACCGCCAGGCG
>CAJPEX010000622.1:80252-90344 GCA_905338405.1 Notodromas monacha
CATCGCAATCAACCTTCCTCGGCTGTATTCCGTGAACTTTTGCTCAAAAGGAGGGCAAAATGTTGAACCATATCTGCGATATTAAAAAATCTTATTATTTAAAATGCAAGAGAAAACCAGCATTTTAATTAATTGAGTGGTTCAATCTAATCGGTCATGGGTCACCAGGAATAAAGATTTACTCATTGCATCTGCCCAAATATTTGAAATGATACGGATTTTGTTTTCGCGTATCCATTGTGCCATTGCGTTTGAATACTTAATTTTGGAATCAACTCAATTGCGCTATATATATATATGAATTTTTTTTTTTTGCTGCTTGATTTTGAGCAACTCATGATCAATAAATTTTCAAAGGAGCCTCGCTTAAGCGTATAGTTAATAATCTTCACTGGGAACCCGAAGCAAACTAATGAAATTCTTCCTATTGAAAGACTCTGTCTGGTTAATCAGAAAGCATTCAAGAAAAGTCGAATTCATCGACCTGAAAGGACAGCGATCGGAAACATACGAGTATATGTGATTCATTTTTTTTAAACTGCAATTTCCAGATCGCTTTTCTCCAACACTATATATAGAAATCCACGAAAACGTTACTGTTAAAGGAAAGTACGTATGAACAATTTGTCCCCCTTAAAAAGTTTGTCGATATGCGTAAATTCTTCCGCAATAATGTGCACTTGGTTTTGTTCCGTACCCTGTTTCATTGTTCGACAAGTGTACTTCATTTCATCGTCACACCACAAACCTGTTCCTCGGCAGAGAGAGGATGAAACGAATATGTTATTCTTTGGAACCATATACTTCAGTTGGGATTCAGAAACATATACAGTACTGTTCTGTAGTTTTCATTATGCATATGATATAGAGCCATACGTTTCGTCTGTCTGAAACGATTTAGAAAATGAGCCAAAGCGAGAAAGTAGGCATGCTACCGCGGAGTCTCGAAAGAAAAGGGGGCTAAAGTTTCAGCATCAAAGATATCCAGGCCCTGGAAAATCTCAACAAGGACTTTTGAGGGGAAATTTTACTGCACAAAAAATAAAACAAATAAAGAACCAGAGGAGGATGAGGCGAACGATTCTTGCCGGACGATTCTGGAAGACGAAGCCTTTTTCCCCGGCTTGTCGACTCGAGTCTCGAGGCGGAAGAGAACTTGATATTTATGCGGCAGACGAAGGAAAAGAAAAATGGCATATATTCTGAGGCGGGGAAAGGCAAAGACTTTTTCCTTCCTTTTTAACTCGAAGGGACTGATGATTTCATACAAGTCAACGCCGTCTTTTTTTTTTTTTTCCGGCCACTCGAAACTTCCTGCTCTGCGTCCAGGTCCAGGGACAAAGAAACGCGAAGAAAAGGGGTTCGGGTGGGTTCGACGTTCGCCATCTTTTGGGGTTCTATATTTGTTCTTTTTCGGTATGCTCTTGCTGGGAAAATGCGTATGAAAGGTAGTTTAGTCAAGGAATCGCAAGTTTAATTCATGTAAATCAGAAGATTACGTTTTAGAGGCGGAAGTAAACAAGAAGAAAACATCGGAAGAGTTCGGCGTCAAACCAGTTTTCCAGAATTGACGAAGTCATGAAATTGCACGTTATCTCAAATAACTTTAAAACTTCCAATTTTGTTTGGCTGTGCTTTCTAAAAATGATCTTATTTACTGAAGTACCACAATCAAAATTTCCCTTTAAAAAAGCTAAAACGAAGGTGAGCGTCATACTCGAATATCATTTTTTTCGAATTTAAAAAAAGTTTAAATAACTGTACTTTGAAAACATTCAGGGAAGTTTGAACGAACAATTTTTCAGAGATTAGAGTGAGTAAAATTATATTATTTTTTCAGTCTAAAATAAATGTGGCAGACAAAAATGCGAAACAAAATGAAAATCTGCACAATTGTATACGAATCACATTAGCCCAAATTTCAAATTTGAGCGGTTATTTCGTGAAATAAATTGATTTTCGTCTCACAGAAAATCGGGTAGCGCATCGTCTCCCGTAGAAATAGATTTTAGACATAAATTTTGTTTTAAAATGTTATGTATATCAGGATGCATGGTACGAACTTGATTAAATTCGGTTGGATGGGCAAGTTCGATTAAATGCCTTGAAATGTTTATTTATTTGGACTTCTGCATAAAAGTTTAATGCCTGCAATTCCCGTTTTAATGCTTTTGATTTTGTGTACTTGCTCTTTGAAATTTGCTCGTCAAATATTTGCTCTCTCGGGAAAGTCTCTTATTCTGACCCCTGCTCTTTCCTCGTATGACAATAAGACAAGAGGTCGTCAAGAATTTTTTGTGGCCCTTCATTGAAGAATACAAACTGATTGAAAAATCACAGAAACTGTCAATAAGTATTATAGGCTTGGAAACATATTCTTCAGCAAGCGCGTTTTTTTTTTATCAAGAAATTCTAACTTTTTTTGTGGCATCGCTTGAATTGCGGAAATGGCGACTTTTACATCCTTCTTTGTCGTGTTATTCAAGAAGTCGGCTGCTCTTTCTAATTTCGGGATCGAGTCTTAATGAACCGGGCAAAAGACGAGATCCTCATACAGGGAATAATGAGAGCGTCGAGATTCATGACTTGGTGCTGGTTCATTCCTCGGAATGGCTGGCGGCGAAGATTTGCGAGCGGATCCAAGAGGAGCCGCGTTCATTTCCTCATACGCTTCACAACGCTGGGAAAATAGATCCACGAATAAGTCATTTGCATATCAGCGCCCAGATGTCTGGAAATAGGAGTAATGAAACATTGTAAGTATTCTCTGGCTTTCCGAGGCGTATTGATGCCTTCCTCTCGGCTTCGCGATCGACTATTATATTATTCTGCTCTTTTCCATGGACTGATTAATGATATGGGAGCCTCCCAAATATGTTCGCCTCAGGAACTTAGATTTATCCATATTCTCAACGTTGGAATGAACAACATTTTTGCGATGAATTTTCAGCATTCCTGACGGAGCAATTACCACAATTTTTTTTAGTTGATGGTGGTTAAATGTATCCATCTGCTCATTTTCAGGTTATTCACCTTCAGGGCTTCTTATGCATTACATTACATCGTTTTGCCTGAAATTTCAACAACTTTTATTCCGAAACTAAGCCATATTTTTGTTTGCGATTGAAGCATAAAGCCTCTCACAGAAAATTGCTGCGTAAAACTCATCTACATTTTAGGCATAAGATGTGCGATTCCTCAGAAAAATGCGATAATCGAATTATTCCTCGTATGTCCTGGTCTGATGAATTTGTAGGACATTTTTTGCTGCAGTAAAATTTATTTCGGATATTAAAGCAGATATTAATCACTTGGTCGATGAGCAAATGAATTGTACAGATGTTCATAATCAGGCAGTTTCCTCCTTAATTTGCTTTCCATACTTACTTACAGTACATAAAACTTTTCGGAATTCCCTAGCTTTTTGAATGCATGAATAATCATAGCCGTTTGACGAAACGTTTCGGATTCGATCGAACGGGAAATGAAACACGATGTGAATTTTTCTAATGATTTAGATCGATGTACAAAAATATGAAACTTGCTTTCACATATTTCTAAACATTTTAGGACGTCAACGATACGGTTCAGCTGTAATAACTCAAGAGGCTTTACAAAAATTTCATTCTTAGTAAGTTGCTTGATCAATTTGGCCTACTTCTTGACTGGAAGAGGAATAGCTGCAAAGTACAGTGGCTAATTTTTTCAGTTTCGACTGAGCTCGATTAATAAACGAGTTCTTATTTTTGACCCAACAATCATAAGAGAGCAGACCCACCAGAAAAAATTACTTTGAAATAATACTGAATGTCTGAGATGATCTTATATAACACCAGAAATTTGTCGTTTGGATTACTCTAACAATCGGACTAAAATGATTCTCCTAATCCACCGTTGTCTTCAAGATTCAACAAAACGATTTTTTGCATAGGGATTTTTGAAGGGAAAACTGGCACTATTTTTTATTCTTTTCTTGATAAATACTATGGACTACGCGCAAGGCAAACCACCGTCAAATTTATTTATTTTTTTTTGAGAATGCCTACACGTACTGCAATACTTGACGTAACCCGTCTTATTGCAGAAGAATAAACCATTAACATTTTTGTAGCATATGAGCTGCAGGCAAACACGGCTTCAAAGCATGCAAAGAGAATCAGTAACTGAGCGGCTGTGTCGGCTAAATATCCTATAAGTTGCAGCGAGTTTTAGTTTCCTGATGGACCCTGTCGCTGTATAAAACCAAGAGCCCCGGGAAATGAAGCATCCATTATATCGCCATCCGATCGTCGACCCATTCAGGAAGTCACCATAGAGCTCGTGCCTCCAGATATTAGTACTTTCTAGAGGAACCGAATGTCATCGACATGGGATGAAGTCCATTTGAGCGACTCAGGGTCTTCCGTTGGGGCCACGCTAAATTACCAGCGGGCTATCCACTTATTCTCCTCACGTCATCCCCTGCTGGAGGGGGTTCATTCCACGGTGACCATCCCGCAGCAGCACCGAACCTATTCTGCCGGGGCTGTATTTTCTTTGTAGATGAAATTTTTTCTGCGACGTTTTTTTTCTTCTTCATTATATATACTGTACGTGGCACAGAAGACATTCCCCTTGCGCGCGGAAAACTGCTCAAATCATTCAACAATGCAATTTTCTGGGCGGATAAACAGAGATAGAAGGGATAAAAAAAAAATGCATGCGCAGTAGAACTGCGATCAACCGGGCATTCGATTAATGGTGCACACGCATTTGAATTTCACGGAAAGGAAACAAAATAATGTACTACAAGCTTGACTTTGATTCGAGATGACTTTTAGATTTACTTGGACGATGCATGAATTACACCATAGCTAAAATAAGAATATTTTGTAGCCAGTTGCTTCAGTCTTGGATTACTTTTCCTTTGAAAAGCAGCTTACAAAAATAATGTCAGAACCTGTCTAAAAATTGAGTCAATGAGGTTTCACGTTGAGAAAACAAGGATTTTCATTATGAAATAAAAAGAAAATAAATCGAACGTCAAGGGACAGGCGAAAGAAATTGAGTTAGATGGGTTTCGCATTATTAAGGAAACAAGCATTTTTGTTTGGAAAAGATAGAACATTTACACGAAATTTCAATTGATGATATGTTATGAGCCTTGAATTGCTTCATGAATGAGTGGTCAGGATGCTGAAATCGGAGGCAATGGTTCATTTGACCAAATAGTCTTTCACGTTCTTTTAAATTTCATCAAGATACATTTTTATAGCTTTTCTCGTTCCTGTATAAATAAAATGACAATCAAAAGGTCTTCTGAAAATTTTAGTTATGGAGGCTTGAGAGGGGAAAAGCCTTCGAGTTTAGGAGGCTTTTAAAAGACATTGTCTTTATATAAGGGACTCAGAGAGTGACTTGAAAAAATTTTTAAACAGCAGGAAGTTTTTTGAGTTAGGAAGGCTCGATTTATCGAGGTCCAATTAATTTGGTTATCTATCATATTAGCCCGGTATTATGCTGAAAGCCATGCATGCTTATTTCGTATCCATGATAAATTTCTCTCTTTCCGACCCTCGAGATTCATCCGACAATCTCGATTTTAATTAGTTCAATTTTAAGGTCTCGTGATCGGACTGGAATTAAAATTCAAAGATAACGCAATTTTTGACTGGGTTATTGTGCCTTTTTAGGGAGAGTGAAACTATTCAAGCTTTTTTTACCTGTTCTTCCGGTTCCGGTTGCCGGGTGGTTTTTCTACGTTGCTTCTCGTTTAACAGGATTTCATTATTTGTCGGGTTTCCCCATATACAGTAATAAAAAGTTGTCATCGACAAAAGGCGGAGGCAATATTCGATAGAATTTTTTCGATAGCATTTTCAAAATTCGATCGAATTTATTTTTTCCTTTCCCTTTTTCCCTCTGCTTTTTACCAAGCGAATATCTAATATTCGTGTCATTCGCTTATCGAATGACACGATTGTTCATTCGTGGGCAGTTCCGCAATAATAAAGAGCACCTGAATCGAAAAGCGAAAGCAAAATTAGATAGCATTTCTTCCGGGTGAACAGAAAAATAAGGGATTCGCAGCTCCACCAATGAGCGTATATATAAAGCGATGCATCATCTCAGGAATAAAATGAATGACTGAGCATCAAGTATCAATCTCTGTCGGCAGGAACAACCGCAGCAAAAACGAATGCGATGAGAACATCTGGGCTGTGCGAATTGATCGCGAAGGAGTTGTCGCTTATTCTCGTGTTTGCCCTCTTCTTTTCTGTTGCTTACTCTATACGTATATATATTGTACGTTCATTCCCAACCACCCCCCGCAGGGATAAATTCGGTGCTTGTTCTCAGGGCAAACAGACAGGAAAGGAAGAAAGAACTGGGTACCGGCAGGGTTGTATACTGTACATGCATACACACCCCGGGTTCGGCGTCAATGATCAAACTTTTTTCTGCCAATTTTTCTTCTCTTTCTTCTTTGCTTCCTCATTGTGTTCACTTCATCCGCCAGAAGGAGTTAATTACCGGCAGCCGAGTGTCGAAGAACCACATGGTCGGCCAAGGATTGTGGTCGGGGCGTGTGCGTCCTGGGCTGAGATCGATGGGATAGGATCGATGAAGCATCCATTCCTGGCCTCAGACTATACATATATATATATGCATGCAGTATTAATATTTGTATATAAATATACGGGATTTGGACCCATCAGAATGTTACTCAAAACTTGATGAAAATTTACGCGTTGCTAATCTTTTAAATGTAGGTTCGAGATCTTGAATATTTTGTTTTCTGCTACCGGTGCTCCTTTTCGCGCGAAATCCGCATTCAAGGTGTCTTCCTAGCAAATATATCAAATAATTTATGAAAATACGATATTCCCGTAACTGATTGGTAGACTAGAGGTTTTTTTCATGCTAACCATGAAAGCAGCGTAAAATATAATGAATTTTAATTTTCTAAACTGTGAATTGAACCAATTTGCATTAGGAATGTTTTACGGCCTTTCAATCTCCTAACAAGTTTTGCGAAGAAGCTTGAAACTTCTTGGTTCTGAAAATTCTGGTATCTGTTCGAGGGTTTTGACTGTCATCATGCTGCTATAGCATGAAATACGAATTTGAATATGATTTCATTTACGTCTCCATGGAACTACAGTATGCTGTATTTCCTATTTTCGGTAGATTTCTTGTACAGTTGAACCCCGTTAAACCGCCCCCCGATTAACCGCCACCCTCGCTTCCCGCCGCTTTTTTGTGGTGAACAAATCTTCCCAAGCTTGAAGGGATGGGATAACCCCGTTTAACCGCCATCCGCCAACCGCCAATGTTTTCTGCCAACCAAAAAGGATTTTTGCACTGTTTTTTACCCCCATAAACCGCCAATTTTTTTTCATCCTCTCTTCAAGGCTTTATTTTTCTGGGTAATATTTCTCAAGATTCCATTTCCTATTAAGTCCTTTCATTAATGTCTCTTGCACTTATTTTGTCCAGACTTTACAAAATTATCCACCTGGTATCCGCACACATTCTCCAGGTCCCAAATTTCTTCATACTGTGCTTCTTGGGGGACATCCACCTCCCAAGCAATATTCCTTAAACTGCCATAAAAATTTTTTAAATTGTTTCAGGATGATGAGTAGCTCTTCAAAGTTGGTTATTTCAGGGTGGGTTAATTTAGGTCATTTTAGGGTAATTTAGAATGGATTCAATAAATGTGTGCTTCTTTTTTTAATTTCTTTTGACTGAAACCTCAACATGAGTCTTTCCTGAAATTTGTTTAGATGACCTCAAGAAACCAAGCATGAAAAATAACCAAATGAAGAGGAGGCTTGTAGAAAAAAGCAAACCACAAGACATTCAGGAATATAAATTCAAAACAAATTTGAAAATACAGTAATGAAATTATAAATTTTTTAATTCAAGTAAAATTTTGTCTGATATGTTTGTATGTGATGGCTTTATTCTTGTGAATTTTGCTAGTGAGACAAAACAGAATGATTATGTAATCCAGCTGCATACACCAAAAATCATCCCTAAGTTTGAAAAATATCCTCCTGAAAGCTGAAAGTCATGATTGAAACTATTTGTACCATTTAAAGATGCAAAGAATGAGAGATTTATGTTGCCACAAAACAAAGAATGAAGAGTCATCTTCACCAAAAGCAGGATGGGGAGGGATAGAGGTTGAAACGTTTTTTTTTATTTTTTAAAAACACTTCCCTCGTTGAACCGCCAACCCCGTTAAACCGCCAAAATTCTGCTGCACAAACGTTGGCGGTTTAACGGGGTTTGACTGTACTAATTCTTTGGCATCAAGTTGAAGAATCATTTTCTATTACAGTATACGGTATTTTATACATTCTTCGCGCGAAAATAGATTCTTCATTCACTGATACCGAGGATTACTCCGAAGTTCCTCGCACTTCTTGTGAAACCAGAGAAAACGTGCCCCGAAAACAACAGAGCCCAAAAGAACACCGCAGTGCATTTCCCTGAGTTCCTCATTCTTTTCCTCTCAACGAAATGGTTATTTGGGCGATGGGGTATCAAACAGGGAGGAAATGGTGTTGCCAAGACTTGAACGGAAATGTCGGAAACACAAGAGAAGACGTTTGTCCGGAAATGGAAGCTGCCATTTATTCTCAATGGCGTGCTAATGTTCGGACGGTGAAACATGCGAAGAACAAACAACAGATGCAAACTGTGTTCAGCATTCACTCATTAAAGTTTTCCCCTCTCTCTCTCTCATTTCTCTCTCCGAGTTGTCTGGAACACGAGAATAGAAATTTCCGACGTTTTTTTCCCCATAAAAATTAATCAATTGACGAAAAAAGGAAACAGCGATGAAGCAGAATTTGACGAGTTTTAAAATTCGCTAAGCTCGTACAGTATTTTGTAGTTACTTAGAAAGTAGATCGACTACGTGGAGTACTCGCCTATAATCATGTATAACAATAAAAAATATACTTCGAAAACTCCTCAAATTTTTCAGTAACTGAAATATAAACAAGGTCGATGGCGAATTCAAAAATCTCGGTTCATCATTCCACAATAGAAGTCTATATATACATAGACTTCTGGTACATAAATATCAAAAATATCATCAATTGCTGTACGAATCCCCCAAGTAAGATTAAATTGAATGATAAACTGCAAATAGCAACTTTTCAGTCTTTAAACGAGTATATTTTTCCTGGCGAAAAGTACCTTACAAAAAAAATAACATCATATTCATCATGTGACGTCAGAAAGATCTTAACCTGCCGAAAAAGTAAGCTGCAAGATATGCACACTCATGTTTGAGCTTCAAGCTATCAAATTAATCGCTGAAAATCAGTTGAATCTCAGATTTTGTGAAGGAATTTTTTTTCGTGAGAAATTATGAATGACCAAGTAATGTTTATTTTATCGAGAAGATAAACATAAAACACATAAGAAGCTTGAAGTTCGAGCTCGTCAAACGACACACAAAGCATAAAAATTCATGCGTAGGCTGCTTCAAAAACATCTTTAAAAAAAAGGAACCATATTCAAAATAATCTTTGTTGAAAGGTTCTTACGAGTTTTATGTCCCTTGAAGGCTCCAGCAGTGAGCCGTGTGACAGCTGCCGGTGCAGGATGACTTAGGCTTTCCCTTTTAAATCGGTGGATTTAAAGAAAAAAGCCGAAAGGGCAGTGGAGTGAAACTGGACTTCAAGGGATATATAAATGGGGAGAAGTGTGCGAGGCCAAGTCAGCACAGAGCCCCATCAGGACATTTGAGCGCCATCACTCAACTGAACGCAGAAGCTGAATCAGCAGGAGGTTCTACTTTGATCGATTATCAGTGCGTATTGCCATTATTTAAGAAAAAAAAGTCGCGCAATGATTTTATCCCGCACTTCAACTGTGGCAATACACTTGCCTGATGGACAGTCAAAGCTTTTAAAGTCGAATTTCAAGAGACTAGAAAAAAAATCGAGTTTCCAGGAGGTTTTGAGTTCAGGTAACAAACATTTTTGTTGGGGAAGAAATAAAAATTGAAGGGAATTATAATTTGTGATACTCTGTGCCTTAAATTGCTTCATAAATGAGTTGACACGATGCTGAACTTGAAGACTAGGG